>MCJB01010997.1:3955-52672 GCA_002018475.1 Nicotiana obtusifolia | reverse complement strand
GGGGGGGGGGGGCGAAGTTCATAGCACCCCTGGTTTAGTTCCCGCCTCCTCGAAGCAGGCCTTGTAAAGTAGCATTAACAACGCTGAGCTGGCCTGTCAAGTTGTCTATAATTTGTTGCATGGCAGTCACCCTGTCTGTCTGCCTCTTGTGCCCTGTGGGCTAAATCTTCGGCACGCTCTTGCTGGAGGCCCTCAAAGTTCCCAAAAGTTTTAGCTACCTCTGTGGCTGCCGTTTGCCGGTCTCGTTCAGAGTCGCGGCTGATGTTTTCTATGTCAACTTCGGCTTGGTGCATCCTGCGATCCAGGTCGTCTAACCTTTGCACTAGGCTGGTCTTTAGATCAGGCATCGTTTCCACCATGGGCCGGAATGCGTCAACCGTCTCCTCAAGGGTCGCGATGCGATCCCCATGATTCACCATGGTCAGAAATGGTGGTAATTGCAATGTTATCCCTCGTCCGATGTCAAGCCTAGGCTCTGATACCAACTGTCACGCGGTGCCTTCCTGAGATTCTTTGGAAGGGCAACATAAGGCTAAGCAATCGATGTCAGTACGATTGATGTCCGCCAACTGAGGTCCCCTCCGTACACTATACTAGATTGTCAGTACCGTATGGGAAAACAAATATCGTGAACAACTAAGAACAGAAAAGAGAATTGAGAATGAAAGAAAGCTTGATTGCATAAATGAAAGCTATTACAAAAAAGCTACACGGTGTCGAGGGGGAGAGACACCAGTACAGAGAATTGTTTGCTTGCTAGAAAGTTTTGAATGCTTGATCCCCCTAATAATGCTTAAAGAAAATAAATCAAAGTTACATGACTTTATCTAAATAAGTTGTAGGAGCATACTAAAAGAAAATGAAGTAAATCTACTCTATATTTACAATGAAAAGGACTTAGTCTTCTACAAGGTAGAAACAAGTCCGTTTGCAGCAACTTTGTCTTTAGCATCAGGGTCCGTGCGCGGCGTTATCAGCATGCGCAGTGCTATTGGCATCTGCCTGTGGCTGGGCGCTGGCCTGATTATCAGTGGGGCGATAGAGGCGCCTGCGCGCTTGTCACTTGGAGCTGCCGAGACCACGGGGCCGACCGTGGCACTAGGCGTTGAGAAGCTTGCCAGAACGCCACAGAACGCGTCTAAAAAGTCATGAGGCATGGCTGGAAAGCCGCCCATGACAATCTTATGATAGTACTGATTTTCCCTTTAAGGAAGTTCTGAAGCTTGATGTAAGTAGTCTTCTACATACATAATCCTTTAGATAAGTTTACCTTTCGGCGTCACTTTGTAAAGGGTGTATCTGCTCACCTTTAAATTTTTTAGGAGGTAAGGTCCTATTTTCCCCTCTTATATTTACTTTATGGATTCTAACATACAGGTAGGGTTTAAGAAAAGTGTTTTCCGCAAATTTCTTTTCCCATTTATTCACGATAGGAGCTTCTCATAAATAAGTTGTGTATTATACAAATTTGAAATTTCATCCTTCCATCACACAGTATGATTTAATATTTCCTACATAAATTATGTTGAGGACTACGTGATCATAAAAAAGTAGTAGACCTGTGTCGACCCAGAATCCAAGTAGGGTAATTAAGAAGCCAAAAGAGGTGCTCAATTTCCTTGTTTTATATTTAGAATTTATTACAGGAAAGAGCAAGTTGCAACACCATCTTAATTAAGAGGGGCCAAACCTAATGAAAGATCATTGTGTTATAGCTTTTTAGGGTTGTTATTTCATTTATAATTGGCATCGTACGTGGTCCCTTGTCCTTCGATCGTCAAAATAGCGGAAGAGATCTGTAGTTAACGGATTAATTAGTTATTAAGGATTAAAATATGAAGATTATTATGCATGAATAATAATGCATACTCCCTTCGTTTCATTTTGTCTAGCAATATTTTCTTTTTAGTTTGTTCCAAGAAGAACGTCAACTTTCTAATTTTGAAAATAATTAAATTTCAAACTTTTCATTTTACCCTCGATGATTTATCGTCACACAAATATTTATGACTTGTTTAAGACACAAGTTTCAAAAATTATTCTTTCTTTCTTAAACATTGTGCCTATTCAAACTTTGCCACATAAAGTGGAACAGAGGGATTACTCCATCCATTTTAATTTATGTGATACTTTTTTCTTTTTAGAGAATAAACGTCAATAATTGATTAATCTTTGAAACTAAATTGAATTAGATTAGCTCAATATTTTAGAGTTAAAATTTAGATAGTCAAAAATTATATAAAAAGTACTATAACTTGCAATTCTTCTCATGTCAATAAGATGAAAAAAATATTTTAATATATTGGTCAAAGTTTATATAATTTGAATCCAGAAAAGCAAAAAAAATCAGATCAATTGAAAAGGAGGACGTAGCTAGCATACAGTAATAATAATCAAGATATTTTATATAGGACTTTCTATATTTGTTAAATCAAGAATATTCATCTTTACTAATTATAGTATGTATGTAAAAGTTTTTATAAAAAGAAAAGCTTTAGATTACAACTATAAGAAATCTCATGATATAACAAAATCATAATTTTATTTTAAATAAATGTATTAACTCCATCATAGGAGTTTATACTAAAACAATGACTTTTTTCAAGGAAATCTTTTGTCCTTTTGATGGTCGTAAGTCGTATCCAAGTATTACTGATAAACATTTTATTCTACATTCTCTATGACACAAAATAAATTAGTAATACATAGATTTCCACTCATGTTATTCGACTATTATTTATGTGGCACATGGAAATGGCAATCACATGTTATATTAGTAACATATGTTTTATGATGGGAACCCAATATTGCACTAGTTATATACTAATTTATGCTGGGATATTTCCGTTTATTTATCTACTAATTTTTCGGCACGTGCATTGTATATCAATATTATTAAACATAACTTTTGGTCTACATACCATCCTTGTACCGTTGCATAAGCTATTTGAAGAGTCCAATTTTTTTTTTTTTGTCAATCCACTAGGCATTGTGCCTAGGGTTAGTTTTCATATATATAAAATAATAAAAAACAATAACGGAGGGGGACATAAACCTTATCTCCGAGACTATGGTGGATACACACTTGGTCATCCATATATGACAACCAAATGAATTTTGATAACTATTTGAAGTTAGACCTAAAGTGAGGTGCCACCTGCCTATCCAAAACTGATAGACATTTAGGTATACAAAAACAAGGTGAAGTAAGCCTAGGTCGATTATACAAAAATGCACAAGTGAACCTAATTCAACTAAGAAAATGAGTTGGAAGTGCATCTTCCATATGCAATAAGACCTACATCTAAAGCATATGTAGATTCTCTCCATGGAGTGTGGCAAAAAACAGCTGAATGTGTAAGAAGCTATCGTCAATTTTGCTTTGACAATGGGGCTAAAGAAACCCAAATTGAAGATAGTTATTAAAAGAACCCATATAGATGGGTGAGATCGCTGCCTCTGTATGATGTTTTGACAGAAGAGACGAAGCACTGGTCAGCTGCTTGCATCCAAGAGTTGAAACAGAAAGGTTAAAGTGGTGGCTTCTGGGAATTGATGTAGGAGATTTCACACACGACATCCCTCAATAGGAAGCTGTTGCAATATGTAAGCTTCTGCATCTGGGAGTTGAAGAAGAAACATGGCAGGACAACTAGGTTTGAGCCCGTAGATATGTCCTGTAGGGCGTCTATTGGGTACAAGCACATCAGGAAGTAGCATGCCTTTAACCTTTGACATGCTCTCAGTAGATTAAGCACAAATGGTACTAATACCACACTCTAAGAGCATCTCAATGGTAAGGACATATCACTCATCAGAGTACCTGCAAAATGAAACAAACTAGTTAGAAATAAAGGGACATGTTGATGGTGATATCTATTGGTATCCATATGATTTTTGAAGCTACTGCAGATGTGTTGAAGTTCTAAGTGATGGAAATTGGATTGTTAGCAGCCGGCAGCAGGTGTTGGTTTTGTAACAGTGAAATGTAGAGTTTTGCATGTTTGACTTCTTGTTGTGAAGCCTGAATTGAGTAATTCCAGCTCCAGTTGTTGCCATATTGTTTCCTCATTCTGACAGGAAAGAACATGGAAGGTTAATTAACTGAGGGTAAGATGTGAAGCTTATGGTGTGTGGCTGTCTATTTGAGATGGTCAGACTAGACCATGCTTTAAACCATTGAGATGCCCTCAGTAGAATGAGTACAAAGTGTACTAATATCACATACTAAGGGTAGGTCAGTTGGCTGATCATGGCATATAGATAAGTACTTGCAAAAAAGAACATTGTGTTGGTGAAAAACCAGATCTTCCTGTTTCTTGCTCTGCAGTACTGGCACTGTACTCTCAGTTTGCTGAAAGCTGAGTGTGGGCCCTTTCTCAGGTTCTTGTGGATTCTAAGAGTTATGTATGAGCCTGATCTCAGGTTCTTATGGGTTTTGAAATCTGTATGTGTGCTGATTGTGTAAGGTCTGGTCTGGTGTGTTGGGTTTTAGAGAAGGGTTCTGATATTTAGTGTTGCCTTTGGGGTGTTGACTGTGGGCCTGAGTACCTTAATGGATTTGTGGTAGTGTTGAAATGGAGTATCAATGTTGGGAGGTGTTGCTGATGGTATAAGGATATTAGGGTGTGAAGTTGTGAGGTGATGGTATGTGACCTTATGTTGTCTGCATTGGTAGACCTCAAAACGACTAAGCACTCCAGGTACTAATACCACATCTTGGAGGTCTATCAATGCTAGTGTGTCCTTTGTACCTGTACAGAGTAACAAACAAGTTAGTGTAAAACAGACTATCCATTGCTATTGACTTTACAGAGCTCTTATGGTGGCCTTATCATCTGGACCACAATTCATGTTCCTATGATTATGGTAGCATTTCATAATGATCGTTTGGACACACAGGTATGCTCTGCTTAGCTTGTTTCTATCAACCATAACCATGAGAGGTGGTAGAGGCCAAGTATGATGGAATAATGATTCTTTGGGTTTTCCTATGCCTGAAGGCAGGGGTGCCCAGGAAGTCTTGCTGAATTTGACTTGTGATATGGGGAGGTAATTCAGAAATACTGGAGAATTATGTTATTGCACTAAGGCTATGCCTGATTTTGGATAGGGAATCAGCAGGAGCATTGGCCTCTCTATACACATGAGAGTACCCTACAAAAAAAAAACTGGAATTAGCTACAAACATCGTTGCTAATCTATCGCTAAAACACTCGTAGCTAGCAGAATTTCTTGATAATTCGGTTCTAATCCATCGCTAAATAAGATTAGCGACAGATTTTCTATTTAGCAACAGAATTTGTCCAAAAAACCTGATTTTTTAGTAGTGGTATGTGATCTCCACACACTGATGATAGAGAGTTTTCAATTTTGCAGATTCATGTTGATGTTCCAGGTAGGCTTCTTGTTGCTTGTCAACCAATTGATCAGTAGCTCAGAGTCAGCCTCCAAATGTACTCTGTTGTACCCGTTAGAAAGGCACCACTGGATGCCCATGAAGGCTGCTTCAGTTTCTGCCAAGTTATTAGTGCCTTCACCTAATGGGGATGCAATTGCTTGAATGAGTTCTCCCAAGTGGTTCCTTATCACAACACCACCACCTATCCTCCCTGGATTGGTCAAGGCACTCCCATCACTGTTAATTTTTACAAATTCAGTTGGTGGTGTGTTCCATCTAACTAGTTGGGTTGATGTGTGATGCTTGCTATTCTCAATGTTTGAGTATAGATTCACCCATCTATAAGGCTAGTTAATAGATGGAAAGTTGGTGTGTAGCAGAAAATGTACATTAGAATTGATAGAAAAGATTACCCTTGCTATCGAAGAGGTCTTTGATCCACATTGAGCATTGCATCTTCCATAAGTTCCAGCATATGATAATGGGAAGGGTGGCTAAAATAAGCTTTTCTTCTTCATTATTGTTCTTCTGTAGCCACCAGGTCATCGAGATTAATCTGAGGGGCATGTTGCCAAGTTCGATGGTAGAAGGGTCTCCGTACTTCTTCCACAAAGTCTTAGAAAGACTTCCTTAGCTAAAGATGTGTTCAATTGTTTCATCCTCAGGTATGGTACAACATACACAACTTGAAGTAGTAATATTTCCAAAGAGTCTAATCCTATCATCAGTAGGAAGTTTTTTCCTGAGGGCTCTCCAAAGACAAAAGGACCATTTGGTAAAGTTGGGCTGCTTCTTCTTCCTTGAAACCTCCCATACAGATGCACATGTAAATGTTCCAGATGTTGTGGGGGTCCATATGGGTTGATCTTGATCCTGTGTCTTGTAGTAGATGGGAATCCGCATGATGTCTTGAATCTTATGCATTTGTTTCAAAATATCTTTAGGAGGAAAAAGAGCTGATAGGAAGTGCGTGGGAATTGAATGTAACACATTTTTTGATCAAGGTAGCCTTGACTCCATAGGACAAAATCCTGCTATGCCAGCCTTTGATTCTATTGGCTATTTTAGCTACCATGTAGTTGAAGTGCACATTCTTCTTCCTACCTATATACAAAGGGCATCCCAGGTATGTGAGAAGGGATTCTTTCTTGGTTAGTCCAATTACCAGCAATATTCTCCTCACCATGCTATTGAAGCTGAGGGGGCAGTCATGAAGTGGCTCTTGTGTCTGTTGATTTGTTAGCCTGATGTGTTTTCATAGTCACTGAGAATCTCCATGACTTTTTGTAGTGAAACTCTGGGCCCAGAGGTAAAATTTATAATGTCATCAGCAAAGCTTAGATGGTTGATCTAAGGGCCTCTTCTTTCCATGTAGAAACCGTTGAAGAATTAATAAATGGGTTAGGTTATTGAGCATTCTGGACAGGAGTTCTGCACCAATGATAAACAAGGAGGGTGTCAGGGGGTCTCCTTGTTTCAGGCCCCTTGTTGAATGGAAGAAACCCCATATGCTACCATTAATGATGAGTGAGTATCAATTGTTGGACATGGTTCTCCAGATCATATCAATGATCATCTCATTGAAGCCCATCCTTCTCAGCATTTTGCAAGTAAATTATCAAGAAACTTTGTCATAAGCTTAACTTTGTCATAAGCTTCAGCTATGTCAATCTTAATGACCACATTCGCGCCTCTATTGGGTTTTTTTTTTATCCCATGAACAATCTCCTGAGCCAGTATTATGTTTTCTGAGATGCTTCTACCTTTCACAAGCTTGTCTGATTGGCAGAAATGATTCTAGGAAGGATAGGGACTAGTCTAGAACTTATGACTTTGGAGATGATTTTGTTGATGAAGTTGTTGAGAGTAATTGGCCTAGGGCAGTAGGATAAGACAATCGTATAATGCTCCAAGAAATATTGGCATATATTGATCATTTATATCAAATCTGACAACAGATGAAAGCTAACCATACTAAGGCTTTTCTGACAGTATTCTATTAGCTATAGAATACCCAAGTCTTTTCCACATAGAATCCTAGAAGCACAGTTGTGATTTGTTACTTCAAGAGCCGAACTGATTTCACCCAAACCAACGAGCCATTTGGTTCTGAATTTACTCAGTTAGGTTTATGTCCAACAAACATATACAAACGCGAATATTCTAAAATTGGATCGCTGAAAACTTCAGGCAAAATGTGAAACATCAAATAAATTCGAGCCTGAAATTGATTTTTAAGCAGCTAAAATATCACAAAAAATTATGAACTTCAGTTATGCTTTAAATAGAGGTCCAAAAAGGAGTCCTCGAAGTGGCTATCTACGCACTTCCCTCGAGTAAAACGACATCGGTGGAGTTTTACAAAATTTCGTGCCAAAATACGAGACGCGAAATATTCTTTCTGTTCTAGTTGTTGGTTTCTCAAGAATTTTGTGTACGGGTAAAATAGAGGGTAATGTCTACCCTGATTCCCCGATGAGAAAACGGAAGAACGGCACGGATGCACGAAATTGTAATCGAGATTAGAAACCCTTCGTATCCAGGAAGAGTGAATGATGTGCTCGTTATTGGGCATGATAGAGCGACGCACCCAGAACTTCGGAAAACACGGTAAATGGTTACACACGACGAATAGAGGGCCGTGATATTCGCACCCAACTGGATATCACGGTGCGTATCTCGCTCGATGTCGATTATGGATCAGTAATTAACGAGAAAGGAAGATTTTTACCTTTTTAGACTTATACTAGGAATGAAACTCTTCTACTTTATAAAGAAGAAGTTTTTCTTTTGTCTGACACATTGTAACACGCAAATCAAAGAAATAAAATTTTATTTTTCTGCTTTTTAGCTACTGTTAAAATTCTTATTTAATATTTCTGTTCTTCATTCACAACTGGGCTAGAACCAAAGGTCCAATCGAGGACGAGGTCACTGTTAAACCTAAGTTCAGGCTAGGCTATAACATTACAATTGGTTTGATCGTTTATTTAGTCTTTAACTCGTTTATCTAATATTCTTGATTATTTGTGTTAAATCAAATCACGTATCCTTAAAACCGTGTACAAATATAATTGTTATCCAATTTAGGTGTAAACAGTTTGGCGCCCACTGTGGAGCTAAGGATAATAGTGGTGATTTGATACAAATCTCCATAATACACCCTATTTAAGCTTGTTCTTTAAAGTCTTAATTTTAGGTCAGCCCAAAAATGTTTAACTCTCAGTATGCTCACTTGAACGTTGACACTGATTCTGGCCATCATAGCCAAAATAAGAATTTGGTGCCTTGCAATGAGGTGCCTCCTGTTGATCCCAATGGTGTCCCAATTGGCGATCCGGTCAATGCTAACTCACAGGTGGCCGTCGACGTCAATTTGCCATCTGATCCAGAAAATAGTGTTTGTGGGGAACTCCGACCAATAGCTTGGGAAGTGCCCGAAGGCGAAGGCGATAGGGTGAGCCTACGGCTGATTCTTGAAATGTTGCATGCTTTACAGGCGGCAATAATGCAACTGCAGAATCAAAGCTACACCCCTCAATCGAGTCGAGCCCGCACAATCTCAGGAAAGCACCCGAAGAAAGGAACAAATCACTGAGAGAGCGAGTGAAGCCGAGCCCGGGGTCAATCCCGAGGTAATGAAAATGTTTGAATCATTAACAAAGCGGGTGGAGTCAGGTGAGAAGAAAATTGAGGCTAATGACAAGAAGGTGGAAACATACAATTCGAGGATTGATCAGATCCCGGGAACACCCACGATATTAAAGGGATCAGATTCCAAGAAATTTATCCAAAAGCCTTTTCCTCCGAGCTCGACATCGAAGCCGATCCCAAAGAGGTTCGTATGCCTGATATCCCCAATTATAACAGGACCACGGATCCAAACGAGCATGTGATCTCCTATACGTGCGCAATCAAGGGGAACAACTTGGAAAACAATGAAATCGAGTCGATATTATTGAAGAAGTTTGGGGAAACTTTATCCAAGGGCACAATGATATGGTATCACAACTTGCTTCCAAATTCCATTGACTCATTTGCTATGCTTGTAGATGCTTTCGTAAAAGCCCATGCCGGGCCATCAAAGTCTAGAAGAAAGTCAGACCTTTTCAAGGTCAAACAGAGAGACAACGAGATGCTCAGGGAGTTCGTGTCAAGGTTCCATATGGAACGCATGGACCTGCCTCCGGTTGCTGATGATTGGGCCATTTAGGCATTCACTCATGGGCTTAACCCTCGAAGTTCCTTGGCTTCTAAACATCTAAAACAAAATTTGTACCCGGTGGTGACCTGGGCAGACGTCTACAACAGGTAGCAGTCAAAAATAAAGGTCGAGGACGACCAACTCGGAGCTTCTTCTGGGTCTGTTTACCCCATCAGGACCGATGATAGGTCTGAAAGAGCAGTTGATCATGAGCCAAGACCGGTCCAGAATTGGTACCAACCATATATCGCGGACTGAAAGGGAAATAGGTCCGGGCATCACCACACAAGAAACGAGAAAAAAGGCGATCGAGGGACCAGTGGCCGAGGTCTGATGAGAAAAAATGGTTTCGACAGGCTGCTTGGGAGTAGGGAAGCACTGAGATTATCAGAGTATAACTTCAACGTGGATGCTGTGTCACGACCCTAACCCCGAACACGGTCGTGATGGTGCCTCTCGTGAAGACAAGGCCAGCCAATTTAACCAAAATCTCATTTTAAGCAGTCAATTAACCAGAAAACAATACAAGCATAGTTTAATAGCAATCATTCGCGGAAAATATAGCTAACCATCCCGACACAGCCCAAACCGGGGTGTCACAAGCCATGAGCAACTATGGATCCTGATACAAGTCTGCTAAATACAAAATCTGGCACAACTGTTTGAAAAGCATGGGAACAACAAGATAAGAGAGATACGGGGCTGCGGACGCTAACAGCTACCTCATGGTCTCCGAATCACCGCCTGGACAGGAGGAGTCAGCACTCCCGAGCGGAACCAACAATGCCTGAATCTGCACACATGGTGCAGGGAGTAATGTGAGTAATCCGACTCAATGAGTAATAAATATAAATAACGACTGAAAGTAAGAAAACACGTAAAACACAAGGCATTCTATAATGAAGCAATAAAATATCATTCGAAAACAGTAAAATCAGTGAGAAATCAAGTAAAATCTCTTTTCAACAGGTAAAACATGTAATTTTTCAGGTAAATAATGTGAAGTAAAACATTGCCTCTCGGGCTCAGTATCAACAATTCCACCCCTCGGGCAATATCATAGAACAGTACCAGCCCCTCGAGCTCAAATCTCAGAACAATACCAGCCCCTCGGGCTATCACATGGAACAATATCAGCCACTCGGGCTATCACATAGTACAATATCAGCCCCTCGGGCTATGTTTCACATCACAATGGGTACCCGCACTCACTGGGGGTGTACAGACTCCGGGAGGGGCCCCTTACGGCCCAAGTGCAATATCAAGCCACCTCGTGGCATATATAAAGTATCTCAGGCCCTCGGCCTCATCTTCAGTCACAAGCCACCTCGTGGCATATAAAGTATCTCAGGCCATCGGCCTCATATCAGTCACAAGCCACCTCGTGGCATATAAAGTATCTCAGGTCCTGGGCCTCATATCACTCAATAAATCCTCACATCTGGCCCTCGGCCGCACTCAGTCACAAGCCACCTCGTGGCATATAAAGTATCTCAGACCCTCGGCCTCATATCACTCAGTAAATCCTAACATCTGGCCCTCGGCCGCACTCAGTCAGAAAATCATCACAAGCCCCTCGGGCATAGCAAAACAGTAGTTCTCAGCCCAAAAACATCATTAAAATATTATTTAAGTCTCAAAATTGAGTAAAAGTGGCTGAGTTGTAAAACAGTGAAAACAGCACGACTGAGTTCAAGTAATAAGTCAAAATAGTGAGGAAACAGTGATAAAAATCCCCGAAGGGTTCAAATAATTGGCACGAAGCCCAAATATGGCAATCAGCCCAAATCATGGTGATAACAAATAAGTTTCAGTCAAATACGCAGTAAAATCATCAATCGGGACGGACTAAGTCACAATCCCCAGTAGTAAACGACCCCACGCTCATCATCGGGCATGTGTCTCACCTCAATATAGCACTACGATATACAATCCGGGGTTTCAAACACTCGGGACATCATTTACAATCACTACTCACCTCGAACCGGCTAAATCCCTAGCCCGCAACGCCCTTGCCCCTCGAATTGGCCTCCACGTGCGTCGAATCTATCCAAAATCAGAACGAATTCGTCACAATATGCTGAGGGGACAATGCCCAAGCGAAAACAATCGAAAAATACCAATAATTCCAAAATTAGCAAAACCCGAGCCTCGGGCCCACTTCTCGAAGCTCAAAAATTTCCACATCAATGGGTTCCTTATTTCCTAACGAGTTCAACCGTACAAAAATTATCGAATTCCGACATCGGATCGACCTCCAACTCTTAACTCTAAACTTAAGGATTTTTCATAATTTTTCCAACTTAATCACCAATTAAATACTAAAAATAGCGATATACTGGGGTAATTTGACCAAAGTTGAGTTAAGAACACTTACCCCGGTGTTTCCCTGGAAAATCTCCTGAAAGTCGCCTCAAAATTCGCTTCAATCCGAGCTCCATAGCTCCAAATATGTTTAAAATGGCCGAAATCCCCTCTTTTAAGAATCTGTCGAAACAAGTCTCATTTGGATATATTTTCGAGGCTGATTTTGTTGTGATTTAGGGCGTTTTGGATATGTTTCTTAGATGGTAACGACAGTGGGTCTTACATAGCCAATGGTTACTGGTTTCTATTTATAAAGGGTCAAAAATGGGAATAAAACGCCCCTTTCATGTTTAAAATGCGACCGCATTTCTGTCGCATAACAGACATGCGGTCCGCATTTTGACATGGCCATTGCAGATTGTAACCCTAGCCTCCATCGCATTTGAGATATGCGGTCCGCATTGTTGGAAATGCGATCGCATATGTGACCGCATTTCTGACGTTGATTTTTGCCCAGAAATCTGTCTCGATCTACGATCTCGGTGTGTGCGATATGCGGCTCGCATTGTAAAAATACAACCGCATATCAGACCGCATTTCTGACGTCGATCTTTGCTCAGAAATCTGTCTTGGTCTGCGATCTCAATGTGAGATATGCGGTCCGCATTGAATAAATGCGACCGCAAATAAGACCGCATTTTGGACGTCGATCTTTGCCCAGAAATTTGTCTTGGTCTGCGATCTCAGTGTGAGATATGCGGTCCGCATATGGGTTTTGCGATAGCATAACCTGCTTTGCGATGCCTTTTTTCTCTTTTGATCAAAAACCCAACCAAACCACGTCCGAACGCAAACTACTCAACTCGATCACATAAAACACGAATGAGGAAGCATGATGAAGCAGAAATGGGAGAAACTGAGGGGTAACTCCTGAGACGACTGGTCGAGTCGTCACATTCTTCCCCACTTAAACATACGTTCGTCCTCGAACGTGCTAAGGACTATTCTGAGGACATTAAATTTCTAAGTGTATTATTACACACACTTGCGTGCGATTCTACGTCACCGTAGATTTAACATGGATCCGACAACGCCTTCTCAATTGAGGATTATTTCTTTTATCCACGTTTATAAACTTAAAAGCCAAATTTCTCACAGCCCAATTAATTCAACACAGCATGTTAGTCTTAACCGGCTGTAGCAACTCGTGCTTGCACGCCCATCATATGTATGCCCATAACCACGTCTCTGGTCCTAATAGCTGTTCATAATTAATTCCAGCATCGTCAATTAACCTCATTTTAACCAAAACCTCGTTTCAAATTTTTAACAACTCTGACAGCAATTCACGAGGCATGAAGACCTCATAATTATTTACTCGAATTAACGAGTCACATTTAACGCCACTTAGACACTCCCCTTGTAGGCTAAAACTCAATAATTACAGCACGAATATGGCAAAATATGCACAAAAACACATGGGAAGAATTATCAAATAAGCTTAACAGGCATGGCTCCCTATCAGTACTATAGTACAAATTTAAATTTAACAAAGGGAGAATCTAAAACACATAAATTTTCATCACAAGGATCTCGTCCTTATATAACTTCCACCGCGGCTCATAGCCCAGTTTAAGCTTTTCACATCATATTAAAAATGCGAGGATCTCGTCTTCAACTCTGAATCACAAGTAATATGCACTCGTGCCAACCGAAATCTATCTATTTCTCCTTTAAAAATAATTTTCTTTACTCGAAATTACGGCACATAATGAACTCCCATACCGGTAGGGCGTGTAATTCATAAAGCTTTAATCAATTATCCCTAAAATTACATCAAAACCCACTGTAGTGAGTAACAGAAAGTCACTTTTGGACTCATAGCCCTCAATAGTGTACAAAACAAAAATGATAGACACGGCTAAGACCATCAAAATCTCCCAACAGGGATAAACACAGTAGTAGCATGCAAATTCACAAACTCGCCATATAAGTCGATTGCCCATAATAACATCCTCCTACCACAATAGCTGAAATTTCAGGAATCTGGTACCCGCAACACATCTCATGGCGCATATAAATCCTGTTCCAAATCTCACAATACTGCCACGACGAAGAGACGTGTAGGAACTCGTAGCCACCTACCGAATCACTAATTCATGGAGTCTCTCATCCTGTCAAGAACCATTACCTCATTCTGAACTGAATAGCGATATTTCCTTTTAATGTGCCTTATATAAATCTGATTGCACAGATTGCAGCCCCAATAATCTTGTCTCATCCGGTGCAAGCTGCTTATGCAATAAGATGCCTCAAACACCGACTCAGATCTCATATGGCGCCTTCAATGCGCCGACAAGCTACAATTTGAACATGAAACATAAAGAGGAACGAACTCTGGAAAAGAATTATCCAGCCCGCGTAACGAATAAAACGGTCGAACAGATGTTACAAACCCTTCTCAGAGGATGAGAAACAAATATGCAGGAGTAGATATAGGGGACCGTACTCAACATAGCACTGTTGCGGCATGCAACCCGATCCACACATGATACCGTTGCGCCGTGCAACCCGATCCAAACATGATACCGTTGGGCGTGCCACCCTCTGCACATAACAATAAGTAAGGAAATACCCAGCAACCCATACTGCTTATACTTACGAAATACCGAATATCGACCACAAGCACGCCAAGTGCGAAAATACCACCCTAGGAAGACGGATAGCGCCATACGCTACAAGCACAAGCGCGGCTAAGGTGCAATAAATGACCTGCATCTGAGAGTCATCCTGCTCATGTGATACCACAAGCTACACAGGACCACAACATATGTGCGAATAATCAAGTCGTCTCAATCCGAAACAAACTCCTATAGTTCACAACCAACGGACTAGAGCGCCTTCCAAGCATAAACCTTCACATTAGTGACAGTACCAGAATCTCCATACTTGGTTTAAACCTCTGACAATCAAGTGACTAATAAGTCACACTTATACAATTTTCCGGTGGGATACGCCCCCACGACCTTCCGCACCACGTAGCAAGGTCTGCACCTCCATACCACCAACAATACTAATTTTGTAAAACCGACCAAGAGTCCGCAAATCAATACACAAAGCCTCTTACACAGGACACCGTTCCCAGGTGAAGCTAAAGAAAATGCCAGCTTACTCTGAACACCTGAATTCTTCCCTACTTATCCGTGCTCATGACATTCTTTTCAACACTGAACCGCAACATTAATCCTCATCTTCCAATTCCCATGCTGCTCACTACACCTATCGCACCGCTATGCGAGAGTAAAAGAACTTCTCATAACCCCTGAACTACTAGTGGAATGAACACTTCATTGGCTAGAACCCCTTTCACTCAACTCATTTCAGAAGAACCATGGCAACACGCAACTGAATTCCCATAACCACAGAAAATACAAACCTCAAGTTGTGGTCTAAACCATCATGACTCTTCCGGAGTCCATTCACACAACAAGGCCATTCGAATCAAATATATCCCAAATCAATCAAGTCATGGTGGCTATCGGACCTGCACGCACAACCACATACCGCATGTAAAATTTCACACGCTGAAGGAACTGATCATTGCCACCATCACACCGATTCGACCATTACTAACCGGCCCAACTTCTTTCAATTTACTCTTGACCTGACTTAGAAATATAATAGCTCCATTCACAACATAACGAACTCAATTCGCACTTACCTCGAGTGAGCCGAATCGCGAGACCACATCGTCTCAATACTCATGAACCATCTCATACTCTCCTTATGTGCTCAATATTATCTCAGACTAGTACACCCAATCTATAAGACCTTCTGCGAATCCGAAGCTATTTCTTCCTTTCCTCCAATACTGCACCGTATACCCGATGCTAACATAGAATATTCCAAGTTTCGTTCGCAATCCACTGTGAAGACTCGATCCTTAACCACACATTAGACCCGAAATCTTTAGACACTGCACTTTAATTCTTGAATCCACTAGGACCATTATCGAGAGTCAATCACTCTGACCTAGTCCCAAAGATAACCAACTCCAACGTTCTACTAGCACATGACAACCTCTCGAAGAAGCAACCGACTGCGCTCTTTTCCATGTACATCACGTCCACAAAACATAAGCTCCGAGTCTTCCCAAAAACCTGAACATGCATCGATAACACCAAAAATAGCACACGCCCATCTGGTTCTTTGCTGAATTACCCCTAATACCTCCTTTTTCTTAGTCATAAGTAATCCCCAATGTACCGATAACCAGAAACCGCACAGGTAGACAACCACGCAATCCAATTGTAAATGGTGGGGCTCCCCCCACTTAGCTCTAAGCCACCGTCACATAATGTAGAGCCCACAACGATTCCTCCATTATCAATTACCATGACCTCGCACCATTAACACCTCAGACTTCTCGAAGTCTTTGTTAAGCTTTTCATGAACATCCTGGATCACAAGTCATAGTCACACACTCGACCTCTTACTGGGTAGCCAGTAATATACCTCGTAGAAGCTTCATCAACATCACGCCATCGCTTACTTGCTCACCGGAGATAACCCACCTGTTGAATTCCTTATTGACATCTTCTAACGACGTTGCACTGGTAAAACTACCCCGTAATCAGCAAATCCTCCTGAGCTCATGCTCGCCCACCAGCTATATATGTTTGCTCCTTCCCTATTGACATCAACTGAAAGTTCCACAATACTTTACGAACTCAAGTCATATTGCACCTGAAACGATAATCAGATCTTCACACCCCTATTCATTTCAGACAAACTCCTTTCTGCTATATTCGATCTTTCTTCGTACGACAACCATTACGTAGGCCAAATCACCTTCCATCATAATTCTCAAACCGTTCTACACTTTCTCAAGGCACGCGACTATCCTACCACAAAATCCATATGCTAATCTATCACTCTTATTTCGGTTAAACCTACTCCTTTAAGCAGCTTTTCAACCTCTGCTTCTCAAATTGGCCTGCTAGTACTTCAACCACCGCGAAACACTTCCTACCATGTCGTTCCTCATACTTCGCTGCTCACGTGTTGCATCAAATCAAAATCCATCTCTGTAGCACCCGAACCAATAAAATGTTACCAACTTTAAGCCTCTTCGAAGATCATCTTTCTCGAGCCATCCACATTAGAAATACTAATTCGATTTTGAACCGCACAGCTATCCCTAGCAACCACCCCTCAGGCACCATTTCACAGAACCATGCCCCGAAGGCAAAAATCCAAGGAGGCCGTAACACCGACGAACCATAATGCGTTCAAACAAGGACGACGACACCGCATCACATTAAACATTCTGTCATGCTTGAAAATATCAAGTCTTGTTACTTCATCAACCAAACATGGGCATCTATAGTCCGACTGCCTTTCCTTTGTTGGAATCAAATGCTGAACCACTAACTCATACACTGAGAAATCCTCCTTTCGTGTCATTCACTGCCGCGTTCCATATATAAGCACTCTACCATTTCACCAACACTGTATGACAACAACGCGTAGACATCGTAGCAATCCGTGCATGGTCTCAAAACCATAGAAGATACAAATATTAAGCTGGAACATAAGAATATCCTTCCACAAGACAATGATAATAGCCTGCCCAAACACGTATCTGGCACCACATCTGTAGTAACACTACCACTTTTCGACGCCCAATTGGTAACAAGCGCTTCGCGCCGCATAAGATTGAATAGGAAGGAAATAAAGGAATAAGCCTCAATAGAATCAAACTGCACGATAAGGATATCAAGAATATGAAGTTTTTCCTAAAAGGTTCTGCAGCCTCTCGAAGATAAATACAGACGTCTCCGTACCGATCCGCCGAGACTCTACTAAACCCGCTCATGACTCGTGAGACCTATGTAACCTAGGCTCTAATACCAATCTGTCACGACCCTAACCCTGAACCCGATCGTGATGGCACCTCTCGTGAAGACAAAGCCAGCCAATTTAATGAAAATCTCATTTTAAGAAGTCAATTAACAAGAAAACAATATAAGCATAGTTTAATAGCAATCATTCGCGGAAAATATAGCTAACCATCCCGACACAGCCCAAACCGGGGTGTCACAAGCCATGAGCAACTATGGATCCTGATACAAGTCTGCTAAATAAAAATCTGGCAAAACTATTTGAAAAGCTTGGGAACAACAAGATAAGAGAGATACGGGGCTGCGAACGCCAACAGCTACCTCGTAGTCTCTGAATCACCGCCTGGACGGGAGGAGTCAGCACTCCCGAGCGGAACCAACAACGCCTGAATCTGCACACATGATGCAGGGAGTAATGTGAGTAATCCGACTCAATGAGTAATAAATATAAATAACGACTGAAAGTAAGAAAACACGTAAAGCACAAGGCATTCTATAACGAAGCAATAAAACATCATTCGAAAATAGTAAATCAGTGAGAAATCAAGTAAAATATCCTTTCAACAGGTAAAACATGTAATTTTTCAGGTAAATAATGTGAAGTAAAACATCGCCCCTCGGGCTCAGTATCAATAATTCTGCCCCTCGGGCAATATCATAGAACAGTACCAGCCCCTCGGGCTCAAATATCAGAACAATACCAGCCCCTCGGGCTATCACATGGAACAGTATCAGCCTCTCGGGCTATCACATAGTACAATATCAGCCCCTCGGGCTATATTTCACATCACAATGGGTACCCACGCTCACTGGGGGTGTACAGACTCCGGAAGGGGTCCCTTACGGCCCAAGTGCAATATCAAGCCACCTCGTGGCATATATAAAGTATCTCAGGCCCTCGGCCTCATCTTCAGTCACAAGCCACCTCGTGACATATAAAGTATCTCAGGCCCTTGGCCTCATATCAGTCACAAGCCACCTCGTGGCATATAAAGAATCTCAGGCCCTCGGCCTCATATCACTCAATAAATCCTCACATCTGGCCCTCGGCCGCACTCAGTCACAAGCCACCTCGTGGCATATAAAGTATCTCAGGCCCTCGACCTCACATCAGTCACAAGCCACCTCGTGGTATATAAAGTATCTCTGGCCTTGGGCCTCATATCACTCAGTAAATCCTCACATCTGACCCTCGGCCGCACTCAGTCACAAGCCACCTCGTGGCATATAAAATATCTCAAGCCCTCGGCCTCATATCACTCAGTAAATCCTCACATCTGGCCCTCGGCCGCACTGAGTCAGAAAATCATCACAAGCCCCTCAGGCATAGTAAAACAATAGTTCTCAGTCCAAAAACATCATTAAAAAATATTATTTAAGTCTCAAAACTGAGTAAAAGTGGCTGAGTTGTAAAACAGTATAAACAGCATGACTGAGTTCAAGTAATAAGTCAAAATAGTGAGGAAACAGTGATAAAAATCCCCGAAGGATTCAAATAATTGGCACGAAGCCCAAATATGGCAATCAGCCCAAATCATGATGATAACAAATAAGTTTCAGTCAAATACGCGGTTAAAATCATCAATCGGGATGGACCTAGTCATAATCTCCAGTAGTAAACGACCCCACGCTCATCATCGAGCGTGTGTCTCACCTCAATATAGCACTACGATGTACAATTCGGGGTTTCAAACCCTCAAGACATCATTTACAATCGCTACTCACCTCGAACTAGCTAAATCCCTAGCCCGCGACGCCCTTGCCCCTCGAATTGGCCTCCACGCGCGTCGAATCTATCCAAAATCAGAACGAATTTGTCACAATATGCTGAGGGGACAAAGCCCAAGCGAAAAAAATTGAAAAATACCAAAAATTCCGAAATTAGCAAAACGCGAGCCCCGGGCTCACTTCTCGAAGCTCAGAAATTTCCATATCAATGGGTTCCTTATTTTCCCAAGAGTCCAACCGTACAAAAATTATCGAATTCCGACATCGGATCGACCTCCAACTCTTAACTCTAAACTTAAGGATTTTTCACAATTTTTCCAACTTAATCACCAATTAAATACTAAAAATAGCAATATACTGGGGTAATTTGACCAAAGTTGAGTTAAGAACACTTATTCCGGTGTTTTCATGGAAAATATCCCGAAAGTAGCCTCAAAATTCGCTTCAATCCGAGCTCCATAGCTCCAAATATGTTTAAAATGGCCGAAATCCCCTCTTTTAAGAATTTGTCCAAGCAAGTCTCATTTGGATATATTTTCGAGGCTGATTTTGCTGTGATTTAGGGCGTTTTGGAGATGTTTTTTAGATGGTAACGACAGTGGGTTTTACATAGCCAATGGTTACTGGTTTCTATTTATAAAGGGTCAAATATCGGAACAAAACGCCCCTTTCATGTTTAAAATGCGACTGCATTTCTGTCGCATAACAGACATGCGGTCCGCATTTTGACATGGCTATCGCAGATTGTAACCCTAGCCTCCATCGCATTTGAGATATACGGTCCGCATTGTTGGAAATGCGATCGCATATGTGACCGCATTTCTGACGTTGATTTTTGCCCAGAAATTTATCTCGATCTGCGATCTCAGTGTGTGCGATATGCGGCTCGCATTGTAGAAATGCGACCTCATATCAGACCGTATTTCTGACGTCGATCTTTGCTCAAAAATCTGTCTTGGTATGTAAGTATCACGGCACTCATGGTCACAGAACCGAGGATCGCTGACAATTGAGAGAAGAAGTTTCCTGGTTATTCAACAACAGGCAACTCTGAGAATTCCTGAGTGATCGAGCCAAAAACAACTTCAGGAACAGGGACGCCAACAAACAGGTCGAACAAGTGGAGCCTCAGCACGTAATCAACTTGATCATTAAAGGAGACGATGTCCCCCAAGGACCAATGATAAAGTGCACTAAAGTATCTATCACAAGGGAAAAACGCACCGGGATTATGTCTCGGAGGGAGCCATTTCATTCAGCGAAGAGGATGCCGAAGGCATCGTGCAGCCTCACAATGATGCGCTGGTAATATCTGCACTAATCAATAAATCTCGAGTTAAACGTTTGTTTATTGATCCACATAGCTCGACCAACATCATTAGATCAAGGGTCGTAGAGCAATTGGGGTTACATGAGAAAATTGTGCCAGCAATCCGGGTGTTGAATGGGTTTAACATGGCATGTGAGACCACTAAAGGGGAGATAACCATGCTAATAAACACCATCGGGACGATCGAAGAAACAAAATTCTAAGTGATCGCGGTGGATATGAGATATAACGAGACGTGGATTCACAACATGAGGGAGATACCCTCGGCATTGCACCAGGCATTGAAATTCCCCATACTGGGGGGAGTCAAGACGGTCTACAGAGAACAGCCGGCTGGAAAGGAGATGTTAATTGTCGACAAGGTAACCCCGGTGCCCGTAGTTTTGACATCATGGAACGCGAGCCAACTAGAAAGGAAAAAAAATTAAACAGCAATCACTAATGCCGGCCTCGACCAAACCGGAGGAACGAGTTGCAGACAATAAGGACGATTACGGTGTCCCGAGATCATTCATAGCTCCTGATGACATCGAAGCCACCAAATCGACGGTCGAAGAGTTGGAGCAAGTCATATTAATTGAAGACCTACCAGATCGAAAGGTATACCTGGGCACGGGGTTAACCCCCGAGCTCAGGAAAAAACTTATTGATTTTCTTAAAGCTAACGTAGATTGTTTCGCTTGGTCCCATACTGAATTGACAAGGACCACCGGAGGTAACCACTCATAAGCAGATTTTGGACCTAAAGTTCCACCCGGTTAAGTAGAAGAGGAGGCCACAGTCCGAGATCAAACATGCGTTCATTAAGGGTGAGGTATCCAAACTTATTAAAATAAGATCCATCCGGAAAGTTATATACCTGGACTAGTTAGCTAATATAGTGGTAGTGCCTAAAAAGGGAAATAAGATAATAATGTGTTTAGATTTCAAAGACCTAAATAAAGCATACACTAAAGATTCTTTCCCTTTGCCTTACATCGATCGAATGATCGACGCAATGCCCGGGCATGAGATAGTCAGCTTTCTCGACACCTACTCTGGGTACAACCAAATTCAGATGGACCTGCAGGATCAAGAAAAGACTTCTTTCATCAATAAATTCGGCACCTACTGTTATAACATAATGCCGTTTGGATTAAAGAACGCCGGTGCCATCTACCAACGCCTAGTAAACTGGATGTTCGAAGAACAAATAAGGAAATCATAGAAGTTTATATTGACGATATATTGGTCAAGTCCCTACGAGCAGAGGATCATTTGAAACATTTGCATGAGACATTCGACATACTAAAAAAATACAACATGAAGCTATACTGCCTCTTGAACATCCTTGATTCCTTCATTGCTTCCAGCAGGTAAGTGTGGTTGGTTGTCTGATTATTAGTGATTGTACCTGTAACTGTTCCTACTTGTTGGTTATTTTGTTGCTTTGGAATGTATATAGCCTGTGTTTTCTAGGTGTGATTATGTATTCCTTTGAATACTTTTTCTTTTGAGTTTTCCAGTATTTATTGGAGGGATAAGCCCCTGCATTTTGATATATTTCTTCTGTCTGATTAGCACTCGGGTGATTGTTCTGCTTAGTCCTTTGCTGTTGTTTGGTCTATTTTTCCTGCTTTGGTGCTGCCTGACCATTTGATGTTCCTGCTTCTTCTAAATTCTTTTCCTTGGAGACCATCAATGCTCCAGTCCTTTTCTTAGTTTCCTCATCATGCACTTTCTTAGGACGGGTATGTGACAAGTGCCCCATGTGTTTACAATAAAAATAGTAGCTTGGTACATTTTCATATTGAACTTCCAACCATCTGCCATCCCCATTCACATCTTAGTCTTTATCAAATCCCAACCACACATGTGAGGGTCTTTTTTTAGTGAGATCAATTTTTATCTTGACCTTTGCTACACTTCCTCTAGTTTTTTGAAAAGAAGCTAGATCTAAGAATAAAGCTTTGCCAACAGAAGATAGGAGAGGGGTTAGGATCCCTATGTAATAAAAATGCCATGGAAGTTCAACAATGATTACCCAAATAGGAACTATTGGTGAGTCTTCATGAGGATTGAGTAACGGAGACCAAACCTCAATCTTCATCGTTTTCCCCTGAATATACATATATTGCTTATTCCATACAGTTGCATGATCATATTCATTGTCCAAATCTATGTAAACAGTCTTAGAGTTGAAGTGTGCAATCTTCAAACCTCCCACTAGTTCTGTTTTGAGTGATAAAGCTTCTTCTTATGACCTCCATCCTAGGCATCTGGTAGCCAATTTGATCTTTTAATCCTCCTTCTTGAATACAACTGTTGGGTGCCCTTTTTTAGTGATAATTTTTGGTGGTGTGTATTCAATAGCGATTCTTTCTTCTGTAAGTTTAACTCTCATCTTGGTAGCATATGAGTAGTAGGAAGTGGTGGCTCGATAGAATTTTGGGGTTTCTTTGTCTGGTTTGTTGAGGGTGTGGCCTGTGTGAGGCTAGTATCGAGGGCATCAGGGACTTCAACAAGGGTGTGGCCAGTTAATTTGGGAGGTGTAATTTTAGCAGGTCTATCAAAGTTTGTAGAAATATTTGGTTGTGTATGGTCATGGGCAGTTTTTATTGGGTTTTTTATTTGGTTATTCTGCTCAATTGCATTATTAAAAGATTTTTGATTAGCCTTGGCTGAGGAATGATTGAACACATTATCTTTTGAAGCTATGTGAGAATTGTGGCTATCTGATTTAACACACTTCTTACTCGATTTGGACAAGGAAATAGTTACTACTCATGTTCATCCCTTGAAACGCCCTTGTCTTTGTAATCCTCTGGAAGATTGGACACTACAATTTCAACACATGCTTGGGATACAGATTCTTGATACTTTTCTTCTTCATCTGTAGCATTTTCTCCATTTTGTTTTGCATTAGTGGGTTTGACATTTTGTCGAGCAGTTGATTTGCTAGGCTATACTTTTGTGTTTTTTTGCAGAATTGTAATGTTTTGCCGGTTGAGAGTTGTGAAAGCTAGTGTAGGTCCTTCGTTATCATAAACCATGGTCAAATCGCTTATGATGTGCTCATCTTGGTCCACCGTAGCATCTCCTCCAGCGACTTGCTCTTGCAACCTATCTGTTGTCATTTGCATGTGGTCGGACTTCTAAGATTTCTCGGTGTCTTGGGCTATGGGTTGAGTAGCAGTTATGTTTTCTGACGGTAAGCAAACAGTTGCTTCAGATGAAGATTCTTTGACTGCCAGGATAGGTTTGTAGAAATTGTTTGAAGAGGGTTGTCCACAATCTGAAGGGGATCTTTTTAGGTTGGTCCGGTAGTTTTCCACCACCGGCTAGTGAGGGATTCTACATAACTTTGATTTTGCTACTGATCACGTTGATCTCTCCGATGGCTATTGTATAGAGAGAGAATTTATGTCAAAACTACACTTCCTTCCCTATGTGCTAGTCTAAATTTCTTAATAGCATGATATGTGGATTTTCTTTTAGGACTAAAATGTTCAAGGAAACACAAATATATCCAATTTCTTGTTGAGGTTTGTAGACATAAGCATATATATATATATATATATATATATATATATATAAAGAGAATGCAAGAGAATAGGAACACGTAAATGACATGATGGATTTGGTTATATACTTATTTGGCGGACAATCATTTGGTATTAAAGTATTCACGTATTTTTTTCATATTAGTTGTCAGTATCATCTTTTATTGAGTCAAACCTAATAAATATTTTGATTTCATCAGAAAACTCAATACCAATATTTAATTTATTTGATTTACATATTTGTTTCTGCTCGCAAAAACAACACTTTCTGCTATGATCTTTGAAATTGGCATTTTCGTATTTTTGTGCAGTCATGATAAAAATATTTCTTTTATTAAACATTTAGCTGTCGTTACTATCATTGTTGTGTTTGACAACCATTTGTTCAAGAAGAAATATTATCAAATTATTCCCTCTGATTCACTTTAAGTGATTTTTTGGCTCTTTTCAAACATATTTAAAAAATCACCTTTTAATATTAATTAACAATAAAATTGACCATAATAACCTTAATTTGCTCATTAAAAATATAACAAACTACTTCTAGGTTCTTTACTTCAAGGGCAACTTTGGAAAGAAGACATTAATTCCGTCTTGATATTTGAAAAAAATCAAATATTGTAGACCAAAAAAAAAAACTAAAAAATCACTTAAAGTGGACCGGAGGGAGTATCTGTTGCTGTTTGCTCTTCCACTGTCAAGCCGTACAATAAAACATGTATATGGAGCATTACAGAAAATTTGAAGGGAAAAAATGCAATTGAATAGTATAAACGGTATAATTAACATGGTAATTGAACTTACTATGCTAGTACATGTGTGAAAAGAACAAAACAAATTCTCCTTTAAGAGATGGCTTGATCAAGAATCAAACCCATAAGTACTGATTGTAATTGTGTCATGTCATTCAAAGATAGACTGAGAGATGTCAAGGAAAATTAGCGTCTCCATAAAATGAAATTTCTCTAGATTGGGAGCTCAAGTCAGACCCAAGTGAGGCTGGATCCTTCATATATCTTTAAATATACTATTTAGTATAGATAGAGTTGTAATATGCAGACATTTCAAACTATGACATTTAATGTTATCAAGTTTGGATTGTTGTCCTAGAAGTTAGAGTATGTTCGTAATGTTATTTGAAATTTGGTTGCGAAATTTGGGATCGTTTCGTGTTTTGATATGGTTCGGCACAAGTTTCGGAAGTTGAAAGTTCAAAAGTTCATTGAGTTTGATTTCGGGTGTGATTTGTGATTTTGATATTATTTTGTGTGATTTGGGACCTCAAGTAGGTTCGTATTGTATTTTGGGACTTGTTGGTATGTTCGGATGGGGTACCGAGGGGCTCGGATGAGTTTCAAGGTGGTTTCAGATAATTTCAGAAAGGTTTTGTGTTGCTGGTTTGCTGGTGTTAGGTAATGCATCGCGATTGCGAGCATGAGATCGCTTTCACGAAGAGTCACGTGAGCTGGAGGAAATTCCTTCTACTCATTCGTGGTTGCGGGGACGCGATCGCGAAGGGTTTGTGCATGAAGGTCGATGCATTCACGAAGATTAAATCGCGGACACGAAGGGCGATTGGGAGCTGGGAGCCTTATGCATCGCGTTCGCAGGGTGCTTCACTTTCACGATGTTTGGGCGTGCTGGTCAACACGTTCGCGAGCCATTCATCTCCTTCGCGGAGAAGTTTTCTGGCCGGAGGTAGTTATGTGCTTCGAGGACGCTAAGCTTCTTCTACGTCTGCGAAGGTTTCACTTGGGCAGTGCTATAAAGTACTCTATTTTTGGACTTTGAGTTAATTTATCACATTTTGAATTAGGGAGCTCGGATTTGGGTGATTGTAACGACCCGACCGGTCGTTTTGAGCTTTAGCGTTCCATTTAGTGGTTTGAGACTTTGAGTAGCTTCATATTATGTATGTCGTGACCCCAAATTCCCTCCGAAGGATGTCGTGATGGCACCTAGTCTCTACGACTAGGTAAGCCTAACAAATAGCAACCACTAAACACACACACACACACACATATATGTACAAGATACTGAAAGCGACTAAATAATGGATAAACCCTTATGTAAATATAATCTCATAATTTCACACCCCAAAACTGGTGGAAATGAGCCATAAGCTCTATATAATGCTACTACATCACTCTCCGAAAAGGAAATACAACAGTAATGAGAGTAAGGAAAGGTGATTCCGAGGCCTGCGGACGCCGAGCAGGCATAACTTGAAGTCTGCGGTAAAAGCAGCTAGCAAGACTCTCTATCTAATGGCACGAGTAGATGCACATGGATCTGCACAAAAAGATGTGCAGAAGCATAGTATGACTACACCATAACAGTACCCAACAAGAATCAAGCCTAACTTCAGTAAAGTAGTGACGAGGCCAGGTCAAGACACCTACTTGGATATAAAATAGACGGTATAAAATAAAATACAGATATAAAATATTCAGTAAGAAAGCAACTAATACGGAACAAGATGATAGCATGATCTAAAATCGGAAAAATCAACAATAGGAATAGCATAAAAGGAACAAGTAAAGTGATACAAAGATCATGTACGGACTACAACTACTAGAATGATAACGAATGGAGCAACAAGAAGTATTCCTTCCCCGACACTTTGCAACATGAAATAACAGCAAGAGACACAACGAGGTATCGCCTCGTGTATAATTAAATCAGATCGAGATACTGCCTCGTATTCATATTTCTCAATTTCAATCACAATCCTTCCTTATGCCGCCGCATGAGCCTTACATTTGAAAATAGGTTTTCCAAAATAGCTACACGCACTTTAGCCCAGCTTATATCGCCGTGTGGCTCAATGTAGTTCCCCTACAAGAAAAACGCACACAAATCCCACCTTATACTACCGCATGCACATAAACCCGAGCCTTATACCGCCACATACGCACAATATCATATCACATTAATAATATCGCACCACAAGTGCGCACATATCACAACTTGCCAACAACAACAATATCAATGTATCCACAATGATAGCCCATGGCTCCAACACAATGTATACTAGAATATCAACAATAATAATGGATAGAAAATGCTCAATAGGATAGATGTTTCAACAATAACTAATATCGGCTCAACATATTAACAACTTCCACAACCTCACATCAAATAACTCAACAATGGGAAAAATAATAATCGCAATATTAGATAAGACTAACTCACAATAAAGGAAACAATCTTCAACAATGAGTATCAAATAATGGAAGTCAACAAATAAAGGGCAACATGAACTATTAATTCAACAATGATAACTAACAATGAAGAGATAACACGTGACAATAAAGGGGCAACAGGTTCAACTAAGCATGGGAGCAATTTCGCAAGTAAGATGTAGGACAATCACTAAACAATTCAACTAAAGCATTTAAGGATAGTCTAACACAATTAAGGATGATTTAACTATGAGAATCTAGAACATAATATGGCCTTTTAATTAAAGCATGAAAAAAAATCTAAGTAGCCTAAACTGGTCAAATACTACATACAACCAGTGTACCCACTCATCACTTTGCATACACGGATTTCACTTAGCACAATTGAATAAAACAATAGCAATACTAAGGAGTAGCTCCCTCACACGAAATTAGGCAAGACACTTACTTCAAATAGGCCAATTCGCAACTCGAAAATAGCTTTTCCCTTAAAGTCCGCCTCCACACGGATCAAATCTAACCAAAATCGACTCAATAACATCAAATAATGCTAGAAAATTCAATTGAAATAGATAATGTTAAGATTTTTATACTTTTCCAAAAATGTAAACAAAAGTCAATCTGGGACCTGCCTGGTCGAAACTCGGGTCCAATGGAAGATTTCATCTACCCATGACCCCGTGAGTTCATATATGTGATTAGTTTAAAAAATCCAAATCCAAATCGGCTCTCAAAATTCAATTTCTTCTTTTTTGAAAACTTGACAAAATTTCGTTAATTTTCACTTTGATTCACATGATTTTGATGTTAAAATCTAAGGTAAGTTGATGGAATATGATTAGAAATAGATTAGGATCACTTACCCAAGGTTTGTAGGTGAAACTCCCCTCTCCAAGTCGCCTTTTACCGAGTTTAGGGTTCAAAAATGAGAGAATGAACTAAAACATCCCGTCCCTCAATTATTAGTCTAGTCGCAGATGTCGGATTTGCGACAATTGCGAACCCCACAAATGCGAAGACACTTCCACCTGTGCTATTATTGCAATTGGGATGAATAGTTCGCAATTGCAAACTTTGGACTTTGGCAATTGCGACAAAATGGATCGCAAATGCGAACTGACCCTTTCCGAGCCTTTTTCGCAAATGCGAACACTGGGCTCGCAAATGCGAACCCAGCAAGTTTGGCTTGACTTCGTAAATGTGAACCAAAATCTCGCAAATGTGAGATCAGAGGGCTGCAGAAAAAAACTAGCAAACTTTTGTCCTATCAACACTCCACTAAGTGTTCGATTAAAATACAAAAATAACATCTAAAACTACGAATAGACTCTAAAACGCGTCAAAGAGAATTTCAAGAACTTCTAAAATTAGAACTACGCGTCTGATTCCTATCAATTCAACTCCAAATGACGCCAAATTTTGCAGACAAGTTCTAAATGGCATAAAGGACCTATTCCAAGTGCCAAAATAAATTTTTGAGCTCGATAGCTAAAAGTCAACCTACGGTCAAACTTTTCAACTTAAAATTGCCAAGTTTCGGCAAATCAACACAAATCAGCCTACCGACTTCCAAAATCAATTCCGAGCATACGCCCAAGTCAATTTAGAAGGTAAGAAGTAGGAAAATTACTAGTTAATTCAACTAAAGCATTTAATGATAGTCTAACACAGTTAAAGATGATTTATCTATGAGAATCTAGAACATAATCTGGCATTTCAATTAAATCATGAAAATAGTCTAAGTAGATTGTCAAATACTTCGTACAACCCATGTACCCACTCATCACCTTGTGTACACAGATTTCACTTAGCACAATTGAATCAGGCAATACCAATCCTAAGCGGTAGTTCCCCCACACGAAGTTAGGCAAGACACTTACCTCAAATAAGCCAATTCACAACTCGGAAATTGCATTTCCATTAAAGTCCACCTACACACGGCTCAAGTCTAACCAAAATTGACTCAATAACATCAAACAATGCTAGGGAATTCAATTGCAATAGATAAAATTAAGATTTTTACACTCTTTCCAATAAGTCAACGAAAGTCAATGTAGGACTCGCCTGGTCGGAACCTGACTCCAATGGTAGATTCCGTCTACCCATGACCCTACGAGTTCATATATGTGATTAGTGTCAAAATTCGAGTCCAAATCGACTTTGAAAACTCAATTTTTTATTTTGGAAAAACTTGACAAAGTTTCATAAATTCTTGCTTTGATTCACAAAATTTAATCTAAGATAAGTTGATGGAATATGATTAGAAATATATTACGATCACTTACCCAAGGTTTGTAGGTAAAAATCCCCTCACCAAGTCGCATCCTACCAAGTCTAGGGTTCAAAAAAGAGAGAATGAACTCAAAAATCCCGTCCCTCAGCTATTAGTCCAATCGCAGATATCGCATTTGCTACATGGGGTTCGCAATTGCAAACCCCGCAAATGCAAGAATTACACGCAAATAGGAAGACCCTTCGACCTCTGCTTATCGTCTCAGTTGCGAAATTTTGACTTTGGCTTTCGCAATTGCGACAAAATGGATCGCAAATGAGAACTGACCCCTTCCCGGCCTTTATTGCAAATGCGAACCCAGCAGGTTTGGCTTGACTTTGCATATGCGAACCAAAATCTCGCAAATGCGAGATCAGAGGCCTGCAGAAATAAACCAGCAAACTTCAGTCCTACCAACACTCCGCTAAGCATCCGAAACTCACCCGAGCCCTCAAGGCTCCAAACCAAACATTCACACAAGTCTAAAAATATCATAGAAACCCGCTCGCACGATCAAAACACAAAAATAACATCAAAAACTATGAATTGGACTCTAAAACACATGATTTTCAAAGAGAATTTCAAGAACTTCTAAAATTATAGCTACGCGTCCGACTCTCATCAATTCAACTCCGAATGACTCCAAATTTTGCAGACAAGTTCTAAATGTCATAACGGATCTATTCTGAGTCCCAAAATAAATTTTCGAGCTCGATATCTAAAAGTCAACCTACGGTTAAATTTTTAACTTAAAATTGCCAAATTTCAGCAAATCAGCACAAATCAACCTACGGACTTCCAAAATGAATTACGGGCATACGCCCAAGTCCGAAATCATGATACGAAGCTATTAGAGTCATAAAAATATAGTTCTGGGTCGTTTTCACAAAGACCAAAGTTTGGTCAACATTTTCAAATTAAAGCTTCTAAGTCTAGAATCAAGGGTCCAAATCAGCCTGAAAGCCTCCCGGAACAAAACTAATCAACCTCGCAAGTCATAAAAGCATAACTCACATATGTGAAGCAATAAAAGGGGTAACGGGGCACATTTACACAAAATGACCGATCGGGACGTTACATTCTCCTCCTCTTAAAACAAACTTTCGTCCTCGAACGTACATAAGGACATACCCGAGGTGGCAAATAGATGAGGATAACGACTCCACATGTCGTACTTCGTCTCCCAGGTCGCCTCCTCGACCGGATGACCCCTCTATTGAACCTTCATTGAAGCAATATCTTTTGACCTCAATTTCCGGATCTGCCGGTCTAAGATGGTAATCGGCTCCTCACCATAAGACAAATCCTTGTCCAACTAGACCGATCTGAAGTCTAACACATGACATGGATCACCATGATACTTCCGGAGCATAGAAATATGGAATACTGGATGAACTGCAGCTAGACGCGGTGGCAGTGCAAGCTTTAGGCCACCTCTCTAATCCTCTCAAGAATCTCAAAAGGTCTGATATACCTAGGGCTCAACTTGCCCTTCTTCCCGAACCTCATAACACCCTTCATGGGTAAAACCCGAAGCAAGAACCGCTCCCCAACCATGAATGCAACGTCGCGAACCCTCCGATTCGCACACCTCTTCTGTCTAGATTAGGCTGTGTGAAGCCAATATTTAATCAATTTAACCTTTTCCAAAGCATCCTAAACCAAGTTTGTACCCAATAGCCTTGCCTCGCCCGGGTTAGACCAACCCACCGAAGACTGAAACCGCCTCCCACACAAGGCCTCATACGGAGCCATCTGAATGCTCGACTGATAGCTGTTATTGTAGGCAAACTCCGCAAGCAGCAAGAACTGATCCCAAGAACCCCCAAACTCCATCACACACGTACGAAGCATATCCTCTAATATTTGAATAGTGAGCTCGAACTGTCCGTCCGTTTAAGAGTGAAATGCAGTACTCAACTCAACCTGCGTGCCTAACTCATGCTGTACGGCCCTACAAAATCATGATGTAAATTGCGTACCCCGATCAGAGATGATGGATACCGGCACGAAATGAACAATCTCACGAATATGGACTTGAGCCAGCTGCTCTGAAGAATAAGTAGTCACCATTGGAATGAAATGGCCCGACTTGGTCAACCTATCCACAATCACCTATACTGCATCAAACTTCCTCTGAGTCTATGAGAACCCAACCGCATAATCCATAGTAACCCGCTCCCATTTCCACTCTAGAATCTCTAGCCTCTGAAGCAATCCACCTGGCCGCTGATGCTCATACTTCACTTGTTGACAATTTAGGCACTGAACTACATACCCCACTATGTCCTTCTTCATTATCCTCCACTAGTAGTACTGCCTCAAGTCCTGATACATCTTGGCGGCACCCGGATGAATGGAGTACCACGAACTGCGAGCCTCTTAGAGAATCAACTCACGCAAACTATCTACATTGGGAACACATAGTCTGCCCTGCATCCGTATCAGACCGTCATCCCCAATAGTGACCTCTTTGGCATCGCGGTGCTGAACCATGTCCTTGAGGACAAGCAGATGGGGGTCGTAATACTGACGCTCTCTGATAGATCATAAAGAGAAGACCAAGAAACCATACAAGCCAAAACTCGACTCGGCTCTGAAACATCCAATCTAACAAACTGGTTGGCTAAGGCCTGAACCTCCAATGCTAATGGCCTCTCTGCTATCGATAGATATGCTAAACTACCCAAACTCTCCGCCTTTCGACTCAAGGCATCTGCCATCACATTGGCCTTCCCGGGGTGATATAGAATGGTGATATCATAGTCCTTAAGCAACTCTAGCCATCTCCGCTACCATAAGTTAAGATCCTTCTGTTTGAACAGATGTTGTAGACTCCGCTGGTTGGAAAAGACCACACAAGGAACACCATACAAATAATGCCGCCAGATCTTCAAGCATGAACAATGACTACCAACTCCAAATCATGGACTAGATAATTCTTCCCATGAGTCTTCAGTTGTCGAGATGCATAGGCAATCACCCTACCATCTTGCATCAATACCACGCCAAGGCCAACACGTGAGACATCATAATACATAGTATAAGACCACGAGCCCGTAGGCAACACCAATATGAGGGCTGTGGTCAAAGCAGTCTTGAGCTTTAGAAAGCTCTCCTCACACTCCTCGGTCCTCCTGAACGGAGCACCCTTCTGGGTCAATCATGTCATAGGTGCAGCAATAGATGATAAACCCTCTATGAATCCACGATAATACCTGGCCAAACAAAGAAAACTCCCGATCTCAGTAGTTGAAGACGGTCTGGGCCAACTCTGAACTGCTTCAATCTTATTTGGATCTACCTTGATCCCCTCACTCGACGCCACATGACCCAAAAATGCCATCGAATCAAGCCAGAATTCACATTTTGAGAACTTTGCATATAACTTCTTCTCCCTCAAGGTCTGGAGCACAATCCTCAAATGCTGCTCATGATCTTCTCGACTACGGGAGTATACCAAGATGTCATCAATAAACATAATGATGAATGAATCCAGATAAGGCTGGAATACACTGTTCATCAGGTGCATAAATGTTGCTGGGGTGTTGGTCAGCCCGAAAGACATCACGAGGAACTCGTAGTGACCATATCAAGTCCTAAAGGCAGTCTTCGGAATATCCGAATCCCGAATCTTCAACTGATGATACCCTGATCGCAAATCAATCTTGGAGAACACTCTGGCACCCTGTAGCTGATCAAATAGGTCATCAATGCGTGGCAATAGATACTTGTTATTCACAGTAACCTTTTTCAACTGATAATAATCAATACACGTGCGTATAGATCCATCATTCTTCTTCACAAATAAGATTGGAGCATCCCACGGCGACACGCTAGGCCGAATGAATCCCTTATCAAGCAACTCCTGTAACTGCTCCTTTAACTCCTTCAGCTCTGCTAGGGACAATAGGGTAGAATAAAAATGGGCTGAGTGCCCGACAACAAGTCAACATCGAAATCGATATATCTGTCGGGAGGCATGCCCGAAAAAATTGCTGAAAATACATATGGAAAGTCTCTCACTACCAGAACTGACTCAATGGCAGGAGTATCAGCATTGACATCCCGCACAAAGGCTAGATAAGAAATACACCGCTTCTCAACCATCCGTCGAGCCTTTAGAAATGATATAACCCTGCTAGGCACATAATCTAATGCACTCCTCCACTCTAACCGTGGTAAACCTAGCATAGCCAGCGCCATAGTCTTGGCGTGACAATCAAGAATAGCATGATAGGGAGACAAGCAGTCCATGCCCAAGATAACATCAAAGTCTACCATACTAACTAATAACAAATTAACTCTGGTCTCAAAACCACCAAGAACAATTAAACACGACCGATACACACGGTCAACAACAATGGAATCTCCCACAGGTGTCGGCACAATAAATAGGAGAACTCAAGGAATCACTGGATATACCCAAATATGGAGCAAAGTAAGATGATACATAGGAATAAGTGGAGCCTGGATCAAATAAGACTGATGCATCTCTATGACAGACCAGAACAATACCTGTAATGATTGAGTCTGAAGCAACTGCCTATGTCCTAGCAGGAAGAGCATAATATCTAGCCTGGCCTCCCCTTTAGGGCGACCTCTACCCGCCTGACCTTCACCTCTAGCAGGCTGAGCGGGTGGAGCAGCAACTGGAGCAGCAATCATGGCCTGAAAAGTCTGCGGACCTGATTGAATCAGTGGAGCCTGAGTAGTCTGGGAAGGTGCACCCCTACTGATTCTGGGGCAATCTCTAACCATGTGGCAGGTATCACCACACTCAAACAAGCTCTCGGAGGACGTGGCGGCTAGGACTGGTTCGGTCCTGGTCGGCTGACTGACCGCTGAAGGCACCCTGTGCAGGAGGTGCACTAGAAAATGGCTGAGCAAAGTGTGTAACCTAGGACCTCGATACAACCGGAGCACCACTAGAAGCTGCAAGTGCTAAATGAACTTGGCAGCTCACATAGCCCCTACCATGACGGGCTAAAGCTGCAGCACGACCACCACTAAATCCTCTTGTGCCACGAGGCCTCTTGGCCTCCCTATTCTCTTTATCACGGTCTCGCTTACTCTCCGACCTCTGGCAATCTCAACCACCTGTTGATGTGGAGCGTCTGACTCCAACTCCCTGGCCATGCTATATCTAATACTCTGGTTGAACCCCTCGATAAATCGATAGAGTTGCTCCCTGACTGTGGCAACTAAGTCTGGTGCATTCCTGGGAAAATCACTGAATCAGACAGCATACTCCGACGCTGACATAGTACCCTGGCGCAGCCGCTTGAACTTCGCGCACCAAGAATCTTGAAGGTTCTGAGGAACAAAGTCTCTCAAGAAAAACTTTGAAAATAGATCCCATGTAAGTGAAGCTGCCTCGGCTGGACTACCCACCTTGTACGCCCGCCATCGCTTATATACCGCTTCTTTCAGCTAGAACGTAGTAAAGGCAACCCCACTCGTCTCCACAATGCCTATAGTACAAAGAATGCGGTTACACTCCTCAAGAAATCCATGTGCATCTTCTGAAGCCAAACCACTGAAAGTAGGAGGGTGGTACTTTTTGAACCTCTCGAGCCTATGCTGCTCGTCCTCAGATGTTGATGCCCTAACCACAGGCTGAACTGGAGCAACATGATGTATCAGTATGACCTCAAAGACCTTATCAACCTGGACTCGTTGCTCGGGGTACGAGCCACGGGAGTCTGTCCTCCTCCCCCAGCCTGAGATGTGGCTGGGTCAGGTGGGATCAACCCCGCCTGAGCTAAGGTGCTGGACATGCTCATGAACTGTGCGAGGGTCTCTTGAAGTGCTGGGGTGGCAATAGGCGCCACGGGTGTCTGACCCCCAGACTGGAGCTGCTAGTGGCTCCTCTGTCGCAAGTCGGGTAGGTTCTCTGGCTGCACCCCGTGCCCATCCTCGGCCTCTTCCCCGCCCTGACCTCTCGCGGCTCTTCCAGGGGGTGCGGGTGTCTGATCGAAGGATCCAGCGATGCGTGTCCTCACAATTTATGAGAAATAGAAAGTCAAAGATTTAGTTTTCAAAATCAACCAATTCGCATGATAAGGAATAAAAGAAGTGAAGTTTTTCTAACAGTTCCGTAGCCTCTTGAAGACAGACATCTCCGTACCGATCCGCAAGACAACTAAACCTGCTTATGACTCGTAATACCTATGAACCTAGAGCTCTAATACCAACTCGTCACAACCCCAAATTCCCTCCGAAGGATATCGTGATAGCACCTAGTCTCTACGACTAGGTAAGCCATACAAATAGCAACCACCAAACACACAGACACACACACACACACACATACACACACACATATATATATATATATACAAGATACTGAAAGCGATTAAATAATGGTAAAACCATTTGTAAATAGAATCTCATAATTGCACACCCCAAAACCGATGGAACTGAGTCATAAGCTCAATAGATTGCTACTAGAGTGCTACCACATTACTGCCCGAAAAGGAAATACAACAGTAATAAAAATAAGGGAAGGTGACTCCGAGGCCTACGACGCCGAGCAGGCACACCTTGAAGTCTCCGGTAAAAGCAGCTAGCAAGACTCTCTATCTACCGGCACGAGCAAACGTACCTGGATCTGCACAAAAAGATGTGTATAAGCATAGTATGAGTACACCACGACGGTACCCAGCAAGTAACAAGCCTAACCTTAGCTGAGTAGTGATGAGTCCAGGTTAAGACACCTACTAGGATATGAAATAGACAGTATAACATGAAATACGGATATAAAATAGGGAGTAAGAAAGCAACTAATATAGAACAAGATGATAGGATGATCTAAAACTGGGAAAATCAACAGTATAAATAGCATGAAAGAAACAACTAAAGTGATATAAAGATTATGTACGGACTACAACTACTAGAATGATAACGAACGGAGCAACAAGAAATATTCCTTCCACGACACTTTGCAACATGAAATAACAGCAAGAGACACAACGAGGTACCGCCTTGTGTACAATGAAATTAGACCGAGATACCGCCTCGTATTCACATTTCTCAAATTCAATCACAATACTTCCTTATGTCGCTGTGTGAGCCTTACATTTGAAAATAGGTTTTGGAAATAGTTTTCCTGAAATAGCTACACTTACTTTAACCCACCTTATGACGCCACATAGCTTCACATAGTTCCCCTACAAGCAACACACACATATGTCCCACCTTATACCGCCGCATACACATCAACCAATCCTTATACTGCCGCATTCGCATCAATATCATATCACAATAACAACATAGCACCACAAGTGCCCACATATCACAACTTTCTAACAACAACAATATCAATGTTTTCACAACAATAGCCCATGGCTCCAACACACCGTATACAAGAATATCAATAACAATAATGGATGGAAAATGATCATAGATAGATATTTCCACAATAACCAACATCGCCTCAACATATTAACAATTTCCACAACCTCAACTTCAAATAACTCAACAATGGGAAAAACAACGTGTAATCACAATATTAGATAAGACTAACTCACAATAAAGGAAACAATCTTCAACAATGAGTATCAAATAACGGAAGTCAACAAATAAAGGACAACATGAATAATTAATTCAACAATGATAGTTAACAATGAAGAGATAACATGTGACAATAAGTCTCGTTCAAATGAAAATAAAATCGGTTCTTAACAATAATCTAAAAGCTCCAGTTGCTTCGACTTTCACCGACTTGCCGTCACCATCATAGATGTATCTTTCAGCATCATTAGACTTTCGATAGTTCAGGCAACCCTGCATAGACACAGTGATGTGAGTTGTTATACCGGAATCTATCCACCATCTGTATCTTGGTACCGAAGTTAAATTAACCTTAAAACAAACAAAATTAAGAGGTTTACCTTTCTTTGCACACCATGCGAGGTAGTTAGTATAATCCTTCTTCTTATGACCTTCAGCTTTACAAAAGAAACAACCATTTGTAGTTGGTTCCTGATGTTGTTTCTTTTGTGTTGCTGTATCTGCAGCTTCCTTATTCTATCTCTTCTTGTCCTTCCTTTTGTCCTTAGGTACAACGGCAAAGTGAGCACTTTCTATCTTTTCCTACTTCAGTCTATCCTCTTCCTGAACACGCTATGAGATGAGCTCATTTAGAGACCAAGTCTCTTTCTGACAATTATAGCTTACCTTAAACTGGCTAAACTGTGGTGGAAGGGATATCAAAACCAAATGCACTAGCAAGTCCTCAGAGAGGTACAACTTAAGTGCTTTCAACTTAGAAGCAAGATGAGACATTTGCATGATGTATTCCCTGATGTTACCTTTGCCTTGATACGTCATTAAAATCATACTTGTCAAGAGTGCACCGATTTCAGCCTTTTCACTCTTGACAAATACTTTTTCAATTTCAGCCATAAATTCTCTAGCCGTCTTAACTTTGTCGGACATAGTGCCCCTAAATGTTTCTGGAATGGCTTTCTTCATGATCATCATACACATGCGATTTGATCTTTCCCACCTTTCCATCTCCCTCTTTTCATTAGAGGTACTCTTATTTGTAAGAGGTGGTGGAGAATCAACCACTAACGCAAGATCGAGATCCATGACTCCGAGAACTAAAAGAACATGTCGAATAAGAAATCTTCATTTGGGCCGATTTACTATTCACACGTAAAATCAAATAATCATCACGTGTTTATTACCACAACATGCACATATAATTGTGTTAAACATTGACCTTCCTTTGGGCCGATCAATATTTAACAGGTTACATGTTCACAACCTTTTATATTTTAAAATAAATAAATCTCCACAAGAAATGTCATTTTTGACAACATCAAGCTTCAAATTTATTTATCTCAAAATATATATAATAATACCTATATTCAAATTTAAATTCTCCAAAGAGAAATATATAAATTTTCAAAGTCAAATAAATTATGGTAGGCCTAAAGTTTTAACTAAAGGAGCTGCCAGTGTTTATTCTTAGTTGATGAATGTAATATATATTTTAATACCTAAAGAACTAAACTCTTTTGGCAACAAAAGGAGGACAGAGCCTCCAACCCAAACCACAAATCTAAATCCTTTTTCTTTTCATTAGCCTTTTCTTTAATTTTTTTTTTTCTTTTTCTTGCTTAAAGAAAAGGTTTTATCAAAATATTCAATAAGTAGTGATAATTGTAAAACTTGAAATCCCTTTTCTGGAAGCACTCAAGTGAAAGGAGGTTAAACCTCCAAGAATCTTAACGTTTTATGCCGCAAGAGCGGCACTGTAGCCTATCTTTACATTTAATGAGGAATATTTTCCTTTTAATTACTATAAGAAAGAATTCGACACCTGTATACGTTGAATTCGGGCTCACCTATATATGGCCAAAATCAGGCTTGACCCTATATGGTTAACATCGAGTTCAACTATTGCACAATAGATCGGGTCCGGAATGCGTAGGGTCGAAGATCGAACCCGAGCTTCATCGAAGTGGAACACGAAGCCAGAATGTCCGACCTCAAAAACACCGAGCCCGTGATCCGAATTCGAGCCTAACTCCGAAAATATCCAAGGGAAGATCATTAAACCTAATGACCGAAAACCGGAAAATCCGTGATGGGACGAACATCATGGCAGGAATCTCGGCACTAATCAATAGAACCGCCTAATTAGCAAATCAGGAGATCTTTTACCTTGTGCGGAGATTTTTACCTTGTATAAAGTTGTACCGGATGTATGATCTCCCGACTATATAAAAGGAAGAGTGGAACCATTTAAAATAATACTGTTGAAACGAATCATCAATAGAAAGAAAAAAAATAGTGACATATTGCTCTCTTGAATCATTTTATTATCAACTTGTTTCAATTTCCATTATAATCAGTTTCCGCCCAAGATGGATCAGCCAACGGCCAAGAGTGTCTAACTCGGGTGGTTTGCGTTTCTTTTCCATTTATCCCTTAATTTTAATTTTCGTCATATTTTTCGTCATTTGTATCAAATCAGGCCACATATCCTTAAAATCACGTATAAATTCAATTGTTATCCGAAATTTAGGGTAAATAGTTTGGCGCCCACCATGGGGCTAAGGGTAATAGTGGATATTTGAGATAACTCTTTGTCACACACATTGTTTCACACTTGCTCTTTGAAGTGTGTTTGATTCTAGGTTGCAATACGGAAATGTCAAACTCTCAATCGGCACCTTTGCACATTGATAATGAGTTCAATCATCAAGGCGAAAATAATAACATAGCGCCTAGTGACGAAATTCCAATCGATGCTAATTCACAAGTGGCAGTTGATGCAAATCAGCTTATCGGCCCCACAAATAGCGTTCATAGGGGAACTCGATCAGTGACACAAAATCCCCAAACTGATGAAAGGGACGGGATCAGCCTCCGGATGATCTTCAAAATGTTACAAGCCCAACAGGAAGCGATAGCTCAGTTACAAAATCAAAGCCAAATCTCGAACAGGGTTGAGCCTGGCCCTTCCTGGGAAATTACCCATAGGAATGGATCGGTTGTAGGAGGGTTGAATGAGTGTGAATCGGGGGCAAACCCCGGAATTATGAAGATGCTCGAAGAACTAACTAAACGAATAGAATCTGGGGAGAAGAAAATCGAGGCAAATAACAAAAAGGTGGAAACGTACAACTCCAGGGTGGATCAAATCCCAGGAGCACCCCCGATATTAAAAGGCCTAGATTCCAAAAAGTTCGTACAGAAACCTTTTCCACTGAGCACGGCTCCGAAACCGATACCCAAAAAATATTTTGTATGCCAGAAATTCCCAAATACAATGGAATGACTGACCCAAACAAGCATGTAACCGCATATACATGCACTATCAAAGGGAACGACCTGGAGGATGACGAGATCGAATCCGTTCTGTTGAAAAAATTTGGGGAAATCCTGTCGAAAGAAGCCATGACATGGTATCACAACTTACCCCCTAATTCTATTGACTCGTTTACTGTGCTTGCAGATTCTTTTATGAAGGCACACGCAGGCGCCATTAAGGTCGAAACGCAAAAAACGGACCTTTTCAAAGTCAGGCAGAAGGATAACGAGATGCTCAGAGAATTCGTCTCCCGGTTCCAAATGGAACGGATGGATCTGCCACCGGTCACAGACGATTGGGTTGTTCAAGATTTCACTTAAGGGCTCAATGTTCGAAGCTCGGCGACTTTGCAACAACTAAAACAGAACTTAATAGAGTATCCTGCCGTCACATGGGCTGACGTACATAACCGGTACCAGTCAAAAATGTCGAAGACGATCAGCTCGGAGCCCCTTCGGGATCCGTTTACCCGTTAGAGCTTATGAAAAAATCCGGAGGGAAGTTTATCGCGAACCAAGATTGAATAGAGAAAGACATCGGCCGTATCACGGGGACAGAAAAATTGGTATATCCAGGCAAAACTCTCCAAGACATGAAAGGAGAAATGACCGAGATCAGAACAGTCGGGGGCTCATGACCAAAAGCAATTTCAAAAGGCCCATCGGGCATAAAGAAGCACCTACATTATCGGAGTATAATTTTAATGTTGATGTTGCCACTATCGTATCTGTTATCGGTCGCATCAAAAATACTAAATGGCCTCAACTATTGCAATATGATCCAACCCAAAGGGATCCTAATCAGATATGCAAATATAACGGCATTCACGATCATAAAACGGAAGACTGTCGGCAATTGAGAGAAGAAGTAGCTCGGTTGCTTAATAACAGACACCTTCGAGAATCCTTGAGCGCTAAGCAAAAAATCACTTCGGAAATAAGAATAAACAGACAGGCTAGGAAGAACCTCAACATACAATAAACATGATTGTCGGTGGAGTCGAGACCCCTCAAGGTCCGATGTTGAAGCATACCAAAATATCCATCATTAGGGAAAAGCGCACTCGGGATTACACGATAGAGTGGACTTTATATTTTAACTATGAGGATGCAGAAGAAATTGTACAACCCCACAATGATGCACTAGTAATATATGTACTTATACATAAAGTTAGAGTAAAACGTGTGTTAATCGACCCAGGTAGCTCGGCCAATATAATCCGATCGTGGGTCATGGAGCAACTCGGCCAGTCAGACCGGATCGTTCCTACAGTCCGAGTACTTAGCGGGTTCAATATGGCCTGTGAAACCACCAAGGGTGAAATAACGTTGCTAATAAATACTGCTGGAACCGTTCGAGAAACAAAGTTCTGTGTGATCGAAGGGGAAATGAGATACAATGCTCTATTTGGAAGGCCATGGATCCATGACATGAGGGCGGTACCTTCGACATTACACTAGGTGTTGAAGTTTACGACGCCCGATGGAGTTAAAACGGTTTACAGGGAGCAACCAACTGCAAAAGAGATGTTCGCGGTGGAAGAAATGACACCAACATCAACGATTCATAACCAAAGGGTCGAGAGCAAGACAAAAATAGCAATCACGGATACCATCTTCGGCAAATGTGGATAAACAAGTATATGTCGAGGAGGATGATTATGGAATTTCCAGAACTTTCATTACCCCCGATAATTCTGATGCCAGCAAATCGACTGTCGAAGAACTGGAACAAGTCACTCTGTGAGAAAGACTTGCCCAAACGGAAGGTATACCTGGGCTCGGGGTTGAGCTCCGAGCTTAGGACAAAACTTATTTGATTCCTTATAACTAACTAAAACTGCTTCACTTGGTCCCACCTTGATTTAACAGGCATACCGTCAGAGATAACCACTCACAAGCTGAGCCTGGATCCAAAGTTCCATCCAGTCAAACAAAAAAGGAGGCCTCAGTCTGAAATCAAACATGCGTTCATCAAGGATGAGGTAACTAAACTTCTAAAGATAGGGTCTATCCGAGAGGTTAAATACCCGGAGTGGTCGGCAAACATAGTGGTAGTCCCTAAGAAGGGGAATAAATTAAGAATGTGCATAGATTATAAAGACTTTAATAAAGCATGTCCAAAAGACTCTTTTCCCTTACCCAACATCGATCGCATGATCGATGCTACCGTTGGCCATGAAACCCTTAGTTTTCTCGACGCATACTCCGGCTACTACCAAATACGAATGGATCCAGGTGATCAGGAAAAAACTTCTTTCATCACTAAATACGGCACATATTGTTACAATTTAATGCCATTTGGGTTAAAAAATGCTGGAGCCACATACCAACGCTTAGCAAATCGAATGTTCAAGAAACAGCTAGGAAAGACAATGGAGGTTTATATTGACGACATGCTAGTTAAATCCCTGCTACCAGAGGACCATTTAAATCATTTGCATGAAACATTCGGTTTGTTGAAGCAGTACAACATGAAGTTGAACCCAGAAAAGTGCGCGTTTGGTGTGGGTTCAGGTAAATTCCTCGGATTCATGGTCTCGAATCGTGGAATCGAGATCAACCCTGAAAAAATCAAGGCTATCGTGGACATCACGGTCATAGATAATGTGAAAGCTGTGAAAAAGTTGACCAAACGGATAACCGCTTTAGGGCGATTCATTTCGAGATCGTCCGATAAAAGCTACCAGTTCTTCACTCTATTCAAAAAGAAGAACAACTTTTCATGGACACCGGAATGCCAGCATGCTTTGGAAGAGCTCAAAAGATATTTATCGAGCCCGCCATTGCTTCATACACCGAAGATGGACGAACAATTGTACCTTTACTTGGCGGTCTCAGAGATAGCGGTAAGCGAGTCCTAGTCCGAGAAGAACAAGGTACACAATTCCCGATTTATTATGTCAGCAGAACCTTAGGCGAAGCTGAAACTAGGTATCCTCACTTGGAAAAACTAGTGCTCGCTTTGTTAAGCGCTTCTAGGAAACTGAAACCGTACTTCCAATGTCATCCCATATGCGTAATGCATAAGCCCGAGCTCTCAGGTCGATTGGCCAAATGGGCTACCGAAATAAGTGGGTACGACATCGAATATCGACCTAGAATCGCCATCAAATCTCATGTGTTTGCAGACTTTGTGGCGGACTTTACACCAACCCTAATACCCGAGGTCGAAAGAGAGTTGTTAGCTGGCTCAGGAAATCCTTCAGGAATATGGACTCTTTTCACAGATGTCGCTTCGAACGCGAAGGGATCCGGACTTGGCATCGTGCTGAAGCCGCCAACTGGTAACATAATTCGACAATCTATTAAGACTGTGAACTGACTAACAACGAGGCAGAATATGAAGCCATAATTGCAGGCTTAGAGCTAGCCAAGAGCCTGGGAGCATAAGTGATAGAAGCCAAGTACAACTCCCTTCTTATGGTAAATCAAGTCAATGGAACGTTCGAGGTCAGGGAAGGGCGAATGCAAAAATACTTAGACAAACTGCAAGTGATGTTGCATCAGTTCAAAGAATGGACCTTACAACATATACCTCGGGATCAAAACAACGAGGCCGACGCCCTTGCCATCTTGGGATCGTTGATGGAAGATAACGAGGTCGATTCTGAAAAGGTCGTACAACTCATGAGGTCGGTAGTGGAAGAAGGCCACGCTGAGATCAATTCGACAAGTCTAACTTGGGATTAGAGGAACAAATACGTAGAATATCTCAGTTCCGGCAAACTCCCCTTGGATCCAAAAGAGTCGAGGGCCCTGCGTACGAAGGCGGCCCGATTCAACTTGTCCGATGACGGAACCTTGTTCAGAAGAACATTTGACGGCCCACTCGCGATATGTTTGGGACCATGCAACACTGAGTACATTTTAAGGGAAATCCATGAAGGTACTTGCGAGAACCATTCCGCCGTCGAGCCGCTAATTCGAAAAATAATCAGAGTTGGTTATTATTGGGTTGACATGGAAAAAGACACAAAAGAGTTCGTTCGAAAATGTAACGAATGCCAAAGGCACGCCTCGATGATCCATCAACCCGGGGAGACAATCCACTCAGTCCTATCACCATGGCCATTCATGAAATGGGGGATGGACATCGTTGGCCCTCTTCCGTACACACCAGGTAAGGCTTAATTTATACTATTTATGACTGATTATTTTTCTAAATAGGTGAAAGAGCAGGCGTATGAGAAGGCTAGGGAAAAATAAGTTGATCGAATTCATTTGGGATCACATCATATGCCGATTAGGAATGCCAGCCGGGATCGTATGCGACAACAGGAAGAAATTCATCGGTAGCAAAGTGACAAAATTCCTTGGAGATCATAAGATCAAAAGGATCCTCTTGACGCCCTACCACCCCAGTGGGAATGGACAAGCTGAATCTACCAACAAAACAATACTTCATAATCTCAAAAAAAGATAAACCGATGCCAAAGGGAGATGGAAGGAAATATTACCCGAAGTCCTATGGGCATATCGTACGACTGAGAAGTGCAGCACCGGAGCCACCCCGTTCTCTCTGGTTTATGGTGCCAAAGCTTTGATACCGGTGGTTCCGGTATGCGACAAAGGAATTGAACCACGAAGCCTTGAATACGAACTTGGAACTGTTAGATGAAAGACGTGAAGCTGCCCTTGTTTGACTAGTTGCGCAAAAGCAAAGGATCGAAAGGTATTACAGCAGAATAACCAACCTTCGATATTTCAATGTCGGGGACTTAGTACTAAGGAAGGTTACACCAAACACGTGGAACCCGAATGAAGGGAAGCTGGGACCAAACTGGGAAGGACCTTACTGTATCATTAAAATCACCGGAAAGGGATCTTACAAGCTCGGAACAGTGGATGGTAAACAGTTACCAAACAACTGGAACATAAGTCACTTGAAACGGTATTACTACTAAGGTACGACCCTGTTCTTTATTTTTATTTGCATCACGAACTAACATTTGCAGGTATCAAATGAGGTACTCTAGATCGGGGGATACGAGATATTAGGTCTGAAAGCACGTGTTGCACTCTTTTTCCCTTAAACCGGTTTTGTTCCAAAATGGATTTTACGGAAAGATTTTTAATGAGGAAACTAGTAAATCGTGCTAACTTAGATTCGAAGGCCGATAGCAAATCGGTGACGACAGTATTCGAAGCCTATCTTCAATCGACCCCGAATACTGGGGGGCCACTTTAGCTTGGAAAGATATTCTAGGATTGAAGGGTCAAAGTCAATAAGATTCAACGTAAGGGCCAAACGGTCAAATGAACCATGCCCAAATAGATTGATCAAACCCTAGCACAAATTGTACACATGCGTGAACGAGAATAAAGAAAAGTCTCTTGTATACAAACATCCTGCTTTTGATCAAACGAGCCCAAGGGCCACTTTAATTTTAGTTCGAATAACCATTCTCTCACTCGGGGACTTGTCCGAAAAACAAAACTATTCGAGGGGGGATGAGACCTATTAAGGCAAACCCCAAACTTTAAAGGCTAAGGCCATTTCGAGTTAACAAAACTCGAGTGGGGATGATAAGACCTATTAAGGCAACCCCGAACTTTAAAGGCTAAGACTATTTCGAGTTAATAGAACTCGAGGGGGGATGAGACCTACTAAGGAAAACCCCGAACTTTAAAGGCTAAGGACATTTCGAGTTAACAGAACTCGAGAGGGGATGAGACCTATTAAGGCAAACCCCGAACTTTAAATGTTAAGGCCGTTTCAAGTTAACAGAACTCGAGGGGATATGATACCTATTAAAGTAAACCTCGAACCCTAAAGGTTAAAGCCATACCAAATTAATAGTATTTGAGGGCTAAGGCATTTCGAAAGTTGCAAAAAGAAAGCTTAATATATATACATCAGAAATCCTTTCCACAAAATCGAGCAACCTCGATACACAATATCAAACATGGGAAAAGATAAAACTCGGTCAGGAGCGACTTGGTCTCAACTGGAACCCGCCTTAATATCAGAATTTTTGAGGTCGTCTCATTCTTCAAATCCGACTGAATCCTCGGAATCATCCTCCTCCGGGAAGGCTAATTTTCTAGCCTCGGCCTCGGCTATCCTGGCATCTTCCATCTCCGCCGATAAATCAAAGCCTCGAGCATGAATCTCTTCAAGGACAAGTCTGCGAGATTGCCACCTCATATGATCAACTATATTGATCTTGAGCAGCTTCAGCATCGACCTTATAGTGACCCACCAGTTCATCAACCTCGGCTTTGACCACGGCAACTTCCGACTTGGCCGTTTTTAGCTCGTTACCCATATTATCTCGATCTGAGATAACTGTGCTGATCCGAGATTGGAGCTCGTCGGTGTTCCTGGTTTGGGCCTCCATTTTCTCCTTTGCCTTTCTAAGCTGAGCCTCTGCTGAAGCTAATTGTGCTTGAAAATTCTCTTTTTTCGAGGCTAGCTGATCCATCTTGCTCCTCCACTCATCGGCCTCAGCTCTAGCCACGCTTATCTCATAGAGAAACTGATTAATCTGGTCAAGCGTTTGCTCTACTTGCTCGACCAAGCCATAATTGTCCTTCCGGGCAAGCTCCAGTTCGGCACGAAGATTCATCATCTCCCCTTCGAGCCGTGCATAGCATCTCGACTCTTCCCGAAATCGGAGAAAGGCTTCATGGTGAAGTACCGAGGCCTGCTAGCATAAAGGAGGGTGTGATAATTAATTAAAATTTTAAAGTACAAAACAAAGTACATCAAATAGAGCTTATCAGAAATTACCCGATTCAATGCATGTTGAGCTTCATTGAACAGGCAGGGCGCATCCACCTCGTTCATTTTTGCCTTATCTTTCTCGGTCACCAAGCACCGAAGATAACTAGCCACTCCGACAGGAGCGGAGAGAACCCTGGCATCCTCAGGAATGGTGAAAGATATGGACCGTTTTCGATCAAGGTAAGCGCTCGGCGCGGGAAATCAATTGACCAATTTTGGACTGAAGGAAATCCTTCTTGTATCGGTGGATGAGCTTTTCCTTGGTACATCTAAATTACCGAGCCCAAGAACGTCTTCCACGGACGCCGAATCCACACCATCAAAAAAACCGCAGAAATGGTCTTTCGATCTATGATCTCCGCCCGAGGAACGTTCTTTTGCCATTTGGGCCTCGTCGAACGTTGATTCCGAGAAAGAGGGAGAATCAACCATCTCAATTGGACCCAAGACTCCCAGTGGTGCTCTCCTCGAATCTGGGGAAGCCCCAGTTCTTGTCTCCACCTCGGGTCCCCCGACTTGGCGAAGGTCCGCTTCACTAGCCCCTGGTTCGGAGACCCCTCGCCCTTCAGGTTGTGGCGGCTCACTAGCCACAAGGTCAAAATCCTCTTCTTCCTCCTCGAACCCAACCCTCAATCAACATAGCGAGTCCGAAGGTAACACTCGATCACTAGCACTGCCCTTGGGCTTGCAAGCAAATCTTTTCCTCGGTCTCTTCTTTTCGAGGTCTGAGAAACTTGGGGCCTCTTTTCTTTTCTTCTCTTTATCCTGCTTCGAAGCAGGGGGCTCGCTGGGAAACCATCGCCTATGGGCGCAGGTCTCATCTCGACTTCCTTTGACAAACCTGCAAAAGAAAGGTAAAACAAGTTAGAAATCGATAGCATAAGGAACTAAGCTCGAGTGTAACTTATCTCACCATGAAGTCGAGCCTCCCACCGGCCTTTCGAAAGCTCGCGCCATGCGCACTCGGAATATGGTCTTTGGGATACGATCCCCTCGACCCATTCTTTAAGATGAGGAATTGCAGCCGGCATCTGGGATATAGCTGCACCATATAAAATTGATAAGAGGAAGGTTGAAAGGGAGAATAGTAAACAAATTAATAAGCAGGGCCACACTTACGCTTCATATTCCATTTCTCAGGAAATGGCATATCCTCGGCCGGGATTAGATCCGATGTTTTTACTCGAACAAATCGACCCAACCAACCTCGATCCCTATCCTCATCAATACTTGAGAACGGGGCTTTGCTTGATCGACGAGCAAGTTTTATCAACCCCCCCCCCCC
>MCJB01010986.1:99460-110744 GCA_002018475.1 Nicotiana obtusifolia | reverse complement strand
GTTTTTTTTTTGGGGGGTGGGGGGTGGGTGGGGGATTGGGGGTAAAGTTAAGAAATCCGACCCGTCCCCTTGAAGTTTGATTCTCAAGGCCATTGCAATTTGACGAAGAAATGGGTCGAGAAGATTATAGCAGCGAAAGGAGGTCTTCAACTGGGGGAAATCTAAACTCAGTATTCTATGCTTCTATATACCATCCAATTCAAGCTGGAAGCATTGATGGAACTGACATTCTTCCTCACGATAACGCCATTTACAGAGCTCTTCTCTGCTCTAATGCCGGCTTATGTTAGTATTATGCTCATTCTAGCTCGTAAAAACCCTTCTTTTTTTACCCGTGATAGTTTTCATTATTTACTTCATTTGCCATTGTTGTTTTCAGATGACCCGTTTGGTGACCCGAAGGCTATTGGTGACCCGTATTGTACACTCTTTGTTGGTCGTTTGTCTCATTTTACCACTGAACATACCCTTCGCCAGGTTTGCTTTTCTGGATTTTTTTCATTATAAGTTTGGTATATGAAAGTTATATATATATATATATTTGGATTTAAGGTATATATAGGGACACTATAATGTAACTTTTTACACCATCACTGTAATTTAACTGTGTTATAGCGGGTTATTTACCACTGAACATTCCCTTCACCAGGTTGGCTTTTCTGGGTTTTTTTTCCTCAATATAAGTTTGGGTGTAAAGGTTATATTTTTTAGATTTAAGTTATATACACGGACACTACACTGTAGTGAAATTTTCACACTGCCATCAGTGTAATTTAACATGTCATAGCAGGTTATTTACCATTTATTCTAGGTTATTCTTGTGCCGTTCTTTTGTTATTGCTGTTTGCTTATTGCCTAATTGGTGTTAAAGTTTATATCTTTTGGATAAGCTTATAACAAGTTATCTTATAGTATGGGAAATTGCTCGACTTTTGTTTATCTAAAATTTTGGTTCATTCGAACCCTTTAACGTTAGCAATTTGTGATCTTGCGATTAATGAAGTTCTAGCATGAAATGGGTGATCTTCAACTGTCAAATTCTTCGAGAAACATTGGTCCAAATTTACTCTTTAACTTTTGGTTGTGGTTTAAAAATACCCTCGGGATGGAGCTACTACATGTGGGGTCAATGGAAAAAGCAAGACTTTTCCTAACGGCGGGGCGATATTAGACCTAAAGACTAATGAAGTGCAAAGTTGCTCAATTTAGAATAATACATGTTAAATTTGACCATTTTCCTATTTCTTGTGTCGTTCTTTGTTACTCTTGTGCTGTTCTGTTGTTCTTGTCGTTTGCTTGTTGCCTTATTGGTGTTATTGATTTGATTATTTATTATTTATTGATTTTTTGTTGCGTTAATTAACAGGAAATGAACAAATATGGAAGGGTGAAGAACGTAAGAATTGTCAGACACATTGGTATTAGCTATTTCTTTCAAAATTACAACTTGCTTATGTTGTATTTCGGGTATCCTTTTGTGGAGGTTTAATGCATGTTTGAAAATCATGGAAATTGTGTTGATATGTACCACTTACTGTAAAAAGAAAAGATATTTACTTTTTGAATAATTGAGGTAAAATTTATCTCATATGGTGTTGCTTTTGCAGTAACGGGTGCTTCACGCGGTTATGCATTTGTTGAATTTGAATCAGATAGGGAGATGCGGCGAGCATATAAGGTAATTTATCCCTTTAAGAGTGCTTGATACTTATTTCCTGATTGTGTGAAACTTTTCAGGATGCTAGCAGATCCTTTTTCTACATAATGCACATATTTGCACCAGAAGATGGTGTGGCGCTCATCTATTTTCTTGTGCGCTATTTAGGAGATGCATGGGAAAATGAAAAGTAGAGTAATTGTACCAGAAAAACTTATGGAGAAATCTTAAGTATCAACAGTTCTAGCTTTTAGCTCAGATATGAGATATGCGTAAATAGTTAGTGGCATCGAATAATTATGGGAAAACCCTTCATAATGACCTATACTAGATTCTTAACAAGCAGCTCTCTGCGACCTTTTTAGTTGCCGAAATACTGAAAAGGGTGTGTCCTTCCAAACTTAGGTGCCGATGAATTGGATTTTGCAAGATCATGCTGGTTAATGGCTGTTGAATCTTCAATGGTTTAACAGCCTGTTTTATCCATGATCATGAGAAGGAATTTGTTGGGCTCGAAATTGATTGTTCCAGACTGCACTTTGTTCTAGCTGAACTAATTTTTGTGAATGCAATGGATGAACGCTTGTTTAAATACCTACTATTTATATGAGGAATAGGAATCATTGTCCTTTAAACCAAGAAGCAATCAAATTTGTCTAGGTTCTGTTTCTCATTCTACCAACTGAAGCAAACCCAAGGCATAATTTTATTCATTTTGTTATTCACATGCTGCAGGATGCTCACCATAAGTTTATTGATGATTCTGAAATTATAGTTGACTACAACAGGCAACGATTAATGCCAGGCTGGATTCCGAGAAGGCTAGGTTTGTGACATTAGTCTGATATCCTTCTTCTCGAAGCTTTAATTTGCTATATGATCCTACTATATTAAAGCCATTCTCTTACAGGAGGCGGTCTTGGCGGTAAGAAGGAATCAGGGCAGCTTCGATTTGGAGGTCGTGAAAGACCATTTCGTGCTCCACTGTAAGTATTCCTGCTTCATTCTCAGTAATAAAAGAGATTTGGAGGATTATCTCACATTTTTACACGCTTTGGAGTCATCCTTGCAATTTTCTCATTTGTTATCTTTTTGAGTTGTGAAGATAAGCATGTTTATGGTGTTAATTTGGTTCAATGAGCATTATTCAGTTACTAGGTCAAGGTTTTGATTTCCATCAGTATCCTTTCCCACTTTTCTTGCTCAGCCCTTACAATATTTGGTAAGAGAAAACCTTTAATCTTGTTTAAACACGGACCAAGTTGCCTTTTGGGTTGTAGGAGAATTTCATTCCTAATCATGGCTGATGGAATGCCAGTAAACTCATTTACAACTTTGGTTGGCTTTGTTGAGCATCACTACGCATCTTCCTTCAGTTGGGTTCAATAGGAAATATCCCAGGATTCTTATCCCTCGGTAGAAATGAGGAAAGCATGCGTAGGATTATGTCTTTATCCTGTTTCAGTCTTCTTTTTTATTTGCCATGGCATTTCTGGTTTCAAAGTGCTATTGGAATACATATCATCCTTTCAAGTGAAAAATCACTAGATTTATTTCCTTACCAAGATAGCATTTCAGTCATCTAAATTTTGTTCATCAAAATGAAGAAAATAGAAGGCAGTGATACATATATAATAAGTTAAGTAGTCAAGAAGCAAGTTACAGCAACATAGCAACATTCAATAAATTTTAAGTTAACACAATCACAATAGTTCTTCATATATTTGCACTCAAAATGAAAATAACGGTAAACTTGAAAAAAAACTAGAAAATGGGAAGAAAGATCAGAAAGATTAAGAACCTCTTTTGGTATCTCTGTCTAAATGTCACTCAAGGATTCAACAAAAATAGTACAAAAGACTTGGAGGGGAAGGAGGAGTTGAATCAGATTTGTGAAGATGCTGACAGGGGGTGGGGTGGCAGTAAACAAGCGGAAAAGGGAGAGGAGAACACACACAGGAGACCTAGAAACTCACAGTTTGCAGAGATAACCTGTGTGGAAGAAGAGGAAGTAAAGGGGAAGCAGGTGAAAAAAGAAGGATGAGAGTGATGAGTATGCTTGTGCCCTTTACCTCTATTATATTTGAGCTCAAGGACTTTTTTGGAGCTTACCCGATGAGATTGTAAATCCCAAATAAATAGCAGTCCCTCCTCAGATAGCATAGTCCTGTAGTAATCTGACAAATTAATTCAGTCTGATCCTTAAATGTTACCAAATGCAGGATTTACATTCTGCCTAATCAAATCCGCTATCTTTCTGCTGAACGGCTTCTTAATGATTGATTATTGCTGGATATTGGACTAGATTAGGCTGGACAAATTTGTCCCCTGCTGGTAGCTTTTTGTATGTCGAACTGGATTACTATTCTCTTCCATTACCAGATCAAATTATCTTAGATTTGGTCAGGGAGGGGCGAGAAAGGGAAGAGGATTACAATCTCGCCGGGTTAGCCTGCAAGAATGAAAGTTTTGCTCCCGATGTACAAATAGAAAGACTGAAGGGGTAGGTCCTTCATCTTATACTCTGTCTTCCTCGTTTTTCCTGTCGCTAATAACCTCCAACTCTTCTCCTGGAACTCTTTATCTGGCCGAAAGACTGCAGTGGCTATGAAAAGTGTTAGTTTCATTACTTCTGTTTCTTTTCCTTTCCCATTTTTGGCATTATTATTTGGTTGAAATTATGTTCCAGATCGACATGGTGCTTAGGATGATAAATTGATGGTTGAAACTTTCTTAGTTTACCCTTAAGAATAAATTGCGTCAAGGGTATTTTGAGAGGAAAATTTTTAATTGGATTAGTTAAATGTAGGATTGGACTAGCATGAGGTATGCCACATTTAATTTCACCTACCAAATGCTGGTCTATTTGAGTATTTGTCACCTTCCATCCTTCAGTAATATACAGTATGGAAGGTTATTTTCCCCTTAAATTTGCATAAGCTAGCAGCTCCGACTAATTTGGGATTAAGGTGCAGTTGATTGATTGATTGGACATATTAATGGTGAATCTTGACCGACTGATGAAAGAAAATAAACAGAATCTTTGTTAGAGTCATAAGTTTGCCTTCTGTGCCATTTGAAATTTAACAGAACAGAAATTAATCATAAGTTTAGTCATTCAGTGCAGTTTTGAGCTCAACTTGAAATATCACATTGTCGGGAATGCTTTCCCTACCAGTTCAAGCCCCTCCAATTCAAAGTTAATATGCATCTAGGAGTTCTGATGGCATAATTAGATAAATGAAATAACCATTCTGCTGTGCATCCACCTAGTACTCAAGACATGAGCAACTTCAACTAGAACCAAGCTATGTTCGATGCTTGAGATCATTCAGTTACGCATCTTCGCCACCACCTTCGAGACCAGCTAATATCTTGAGCTTTGCGTTGATCTGCTTATCGCAGTGAGGAGAAAATAAGCTGATAGTTCCAAAAGGAAAGTTTTCCAGAAGTTTCTGAGTTGTTTTCAAAGTTATCCGCAAATAGCTCTACCTGGAAGTGCCGATATCTCCATCTATCTGCTCTCTATCATCAAGCTCGTCGCCGGCAATATAGATCCTGTGTGATTGTGTGATTCTGTGATTGTGCTCTTTGGACACTCTAGAGTCGAGAGATCCCGCTCTCATATTGACCTATCTCCTTTAATACTTATTCCCTTGTCCCCTTAATTTGGTGCGTGTTCGCCAGATCTGAAGTGAAAGCTAGCATTAATCCCCATGTGTCTTTCAGTTTGTTTTCTGTCAATCTTTTCTTTTGTTTTTGTTTCATTTTTTATTGATAGGATCCTTTTCTGGCTTTTCATCTGTGGTTGAATACTGGTATTCTAGGGTGTGAAGAATGTGCTGTGCTTCAACAGAAGGAAACAAATTTTATTGAGATAAACAAAAGATGTGGAAACGTTCTATATATCTGAACCGAGCATTAAGCCTTGGCTTTCTGCAGGACATTGTGTTGAAAACATTTTCCTAGCACTCTCTTCCATGCTACTTTCTTTATATGTATTTTACACTAACTTCGGAATGCTCTTGGGAACAGCCGGCAAATTCCGTTGGATGATCTAAAGAGGCTTGGTATACCACCTCCTCCTGAGGGAAGATACATGTCACGATTTCAGGTAATCCAGTTCTTGCACATGTGATTTTTGGGAAGAACATAGGTGACTTTTTTAAATGTGTATCGCTGTGTTCACTTTACAGTATCTGAAACATCAGTTTTTGACAATGCATCAATTTGCTAACTTGTGCAGCTCACGTTTAAAATTGTATAAAGGTCTTGTTAAAGTTTGCTCTCTATAGTTCTGCTCTTACCATTTACTTAAGATCTCTGTCACTTGACTTACACCAGTTATCCATGGCTCTCAAGGTCACTAAAATGATGTGATACATACAAGTGCTCTTTAATACTCAGGAGAAAGTGAAAAATGAGAAGTGGAGTCTGGATAATGCTGGGATACAGGATGTAAAAATGAAAATTATCCTTCTTTTAGTGATGCTGATGACTTGAATTAAATCGTGTAGGTTCCATCGCCACCCAGACGAGAAAGGAGCGTGGAGGACGCCAGAGACTCTTCTCACAAGCACGCTAAAGGAAGCGAGCATTCTCATCGATTGGAGAGATCTTCAAGTCGAGAGCACCCATCTGGAAGACGTGAGAGGTCCATGGACAAGGAAGATTTATCTCACAGGCAGATAACACGTGGAAGGAAAAGACATGATTTAAGGTCCCCCAGTCATGATCATTCATCCGATAGGAGTTCAATGGACAGAAGCAGACATTCCCGCAAGCGCCAAAAAAGTAGCAGAGACAGGCATGACATGAGTTCCGCCAGTCTTGATCATTCATCTGATGAAACTTCAACGTGCAGAGAAGAACATCGTCGAGTACGTAATGCGCTGTCTCATGGAGATGACAGATGGTCACCCAGCAGGGATGATTCTTAAAATGGAGTAAAAGATCAATCAAACATGCAAGGCATACAATTGCTGTAATTATCAGGTCTTTATATTTGCTTGTATAATAGCTTTGTTAGTTCATATCTCCTGATGAGTGCTATTATAATCTTTCTTTATTTTTTGGTTCCCTTGCTTATAACTTGCTTGACTTTCACTAAACAAAAAGATGCAAAAGAAGTGACTTGTATTAACAATGATGAATGTTAACAGTCCTACAAAAATGTCAAGAAAGGAAAAGGAAAAACTTAAAAAGTGCAAAAGATTCATTTCATTCATATGGATCACAGTTGTTTGGCTTTTTTTCACTTGTAAGTAAGATTTCTGTCTGATCTTATTCAGTCTTTGATTCTTGTATATTGAATGTACAAGGTATCCCATGGGAGAATATTGAATGTAGCCAGGATAACAAATATTACTGCTTTCTATTTTTTTGGAAAAAAACATTTTATAAAGATGGTATCCAGACTAGCTCGCGCACGCTTAAACAAAAGTCACCGAACTCCTGCTATCCCTCACTAGCACAGGTACTAGGTAACTTTGTCCGGCAAGACTTAAACGGGTGAAAATATTATTGCGTTCTACTTTTTACAAGCATGAAGGAAGGAGGGAAACTGAAGCCACCCAATATCGATATAAGGGCTGCTGAAAGTTACAGATATTATTTCATTTTTAGCTTATGAAAAATAACATTAACCCCTCTTACAATTCTCACCACAGATGCATCACAAGCAATAAAATAAGAGAGTAATATCTCCTAATATGAATCCTTTATCGTGTACCATAAAAAGAAGTAGGGGTCCATTTTCCATTGATTGTTTCAGGTGAGAATGAAGGAAAGGACTAATAATGAAGTTATTCCACAATTTGGAGGTGCACTTTAACATGGATAATGACTTCAGGGGGCATCTTAGAAAAATAGAGGTTATAATATCAGCAGATAGCTTATCAAACTCACTATTTGCATTCCCTTTGTCCTCCTCCTCTGTTCTACTTTCCCTTTGTATTGATATTTTCATCTCCTTGTTAGGCTGCAATAGCATCACAATATAAGAATGAATTTAGATTGAGATTTGTAATTCTAAAGTATATCCAGGAGTTCCTTTTACACGCTACGCTATCCTCGGCGACGATATCGTCATCGGAGATGAGGGGGTGGCTGAGCGTTATCGCGAGCTAATTTCGCCACTGAATGACTTCCATGCCAACACGAGTAGTTTAACTTATCACTACCTCGTAAGGGCGTTGAGAATTGTTTTTGCTTTTTTTGCTAAAAACTTTTTCAAAAGTATTTTAAAATTAGACCATCAAGCCAGGCTTTCACCTCCTACATGGTGTGTGTATGGGGAGGGGAGGTTTGGTTGAATCCCTACCTTGTGTATTATTAAACAAAAGAGTACAAAAGGGGATATAAACCTTACCTCCGAAATACATACAAGAAAAAACAAGAAGGGAGCACCATTATTAGGGGTGTACAAATGAAACCGACAAACCGCACCAACCCGATAATCCGAATCAAACCGAGAAAAAAAATCTACTATGGTTTGGTTTGATTTGGTTTGGTATTGGAAAAAAAAAATTAGACCATATTTGGTTTGATTTGGTTTTAACAAAAAAAGTCAAACCGAAACCAAACCGACCCGACATTATATGTATAAAATTTTTAAATATATTTAATACATAAAAATATTTATGGTAGTGTAGTTTATAAATATTTCTTAAGCTTTTTCATAGTTTTATCTTTTAACATATTATTTCAAGCTTGGGCTTATAATTTTTGGATGCTCCAATAGTTTCATAATGCATAAATGAACTCAAATAAATCCTAAACCAAAATCAAATCAATACAAATGCTAATTAAAGACATTCAATTCAATTGTACTATGAATGAAAATAGTATTGGATATCTACTTTTTAGTTTTTTCATTGCTAAAATAAATGTATAACTTATTTTTCTTTTAGTGGTTAGCCATGTAAATAATAGTACTTATATTAGTCATAATTTTAAATTATGTTTGTTTTCATTATGGCTTATTAATATATTTTATGCGATTTTATTATCTTTATTGTTGAATATTTTAATACAATGACATGACTCATCTCATATTTATGTTATTTTATTGAAAAACATCTTATACAGTTCTGTCTTACTAGGATTAAAGAAATATTTGAAGCACAAATTTTACGTTTTGTACTATAAGATTTTATAGGGAAAAAATCGAAAAAACCCGAAAACCTGACGAGCGCAAAACGGGTGTAGAAAACTTAGGCTCGCTAATTAAGGATAATATAATATTAAATCGTCTCCACAGAAATTGATTTAAATAATATTTTAATAAATCTTCAGCGCAACACTCTCCGGGACAAAAAAAAATGAGAGTACCATGGAAGTAATCCCTAATGTTTGTGCACAAAAATCTAGACTATAGCATACGAAAATCTGAAAATCGTCCTTAATTTCTATTTTATGGCCGTAAAACGCCAAAAAACGAGGAATGGTTATGACGAAGCGATGGCTATTGTTCATTAGGTCGCTTTTTATGGCTCCACAAAATATAAGGAGATTCTGGGCCGATCCTGAATTCATGCAAATGACGTGTACTATAACACACGAAAATTTAGAAATTATCTTAAATTTCTGTTTTAGGCCGTAAAATGCCAAAAAACGAGGAATGCTCACGATGAAGTGATGATTTGGTTAATACCACATCACAACTAGTAGCTAATGAGGTTACTTAAGAATCACTTGTGCTATATTTCCAATCTAAAATGGAGCTTCTAGAAATTAGTAAATTTGTCTAACTTGAGCAACACTAAAATGGGATTTTCATGCTTACCAAAACTTTCGATTTTACAATACACACTGGCAATAAAGGGTGTGAGAATATTGTGATCATGATATTCAAGAATGTGTACTTTAGTTCTTTTTTTGTTTTAATACCACATATAGTATGCCATCGTAATTAGAAATACTCATGGCTTAATTTATCCAAAATTAAACATCAATTTTTAGGTTTAATCCTCATTTCTGTTTTTAATGGCGTCTATGTTAGATGTGGAGCCTGATTATTATGTGATGTACTGTCATATATTTTAGGCTGTATTGTTTATTCTCTTTTTATTCTCTGTAATTGTAAATACCCTAAATTATTAATATATATAGCCCGCCGCCGTGGAAGTTTACCCTAACGGGGTGTTACCACGAAATAAGTCTCTCACGTTTTTCTCTCTCTCAAATTTTTTTCTCTTCAAGATTTCTTCATCTTCTTCATCAGTTCAGAGTGTTTGAGTGAATCGATCCTAACAGTCTATCCAAATATATATATTTGAGACACACTAGCAGAGGCAGAGCTAAAGTGTCAGAAGTGAGTTCAGTCGAACCCAGCTTTGGTTCGAATCATGTATTTATCTTAAAAATCTATTGAATAATGTATAAATTATTAATTAGAACTTAGTAACTTCAAATAATTAGAATCACGAACTCATAAGTTTGAAATCTTGGCTTGTATCTGTGTACGTTCTTATATAACTTTATTGTTTTACGTCCTAAAATAATATCGTTAACCTTCGATATAACAAGGCGTTACTTTTTCATGGGATGTCTCCCCAATGACTATAACATTATTCACTTTGATTATTTTCAACGTAAAATATTACGTAACATTATTTAAAAATTAACACATCATACGTCGTTAATCACGTTCCCCAAATAAACTCTTTAATAAACATAGAGTGCGAAAATCGAACATAATACGATTTCAACAAAGTGGGGAGGGATTAGAAATCGGTATTTGGCTAGGATTTTTTACATGTGTCAAAATTTTAATAATATATTTAGAATGAAATTAAGGTATTATCACTTTTAGAACACTATATAGTCGCTGTAAAAATAATAGCCGAAAAAATATATAAAATTTATATATATATATATATAGAGAGAGAGAGAGAGAGACACACACAAAAAAAAAAATTATACAACTTTTATATACTATTTTGGCTACTAGATGTAAATAGTTTCTGGCACGGGTTAAAAGTGATAAAATGACACTGTATAGCCGCTCTCAAAATAATAGCCAAAAAAATATATACTTTATATATATATATATATATATATACACACACACATTATGTATGATTAAATGTAAATAGTTTCTGGCGCGGGCTAAAAAGTGATATTGGGGATCCGCCTTTTTAAAATGAGTAAAGTTTATTTATCGGAACCGCGCGCATGCATGCAGTTACGTAGATCCAGTTGTGTAGCTGCAAAATGGAAAACCTGGAAAAGTTGAGGAAGGAAATGGTTTATCTAGCTTATTATTATCAAGAGGACAATTATCATAACACTAATACTAAATCCGATTATCTATGAGGATAGCTTTTTCAAGAATTGGTCCTATGCAGCTGATGATGACCGCCATTTTTCTCAGAAACTCGGAGACTTAGCTGACAAATATGGTCCCGTCTTCACATTCCGGTTAGGGTTTCGCCGTTTCTTGGCGGTGAGTAGTTATGAAGCTATGAAAGAATGCTTCTCTACCAATGATATCCATTTCGCCGATCGCCCAGCTTTACTCTACGGAGAATACCTTTGATAAACAATAAGAATGTCATGAAGAAAGCACAAGAAGAGATGGACACCATTGTTGGTAGAGATAGATGGGTGGAAGAGAGTGATATC
>MCJB01010986.1:91168-99415 GCA_002018475.1 Nicotiana obtusifolia | reverse complement strand
ACCTTTGTCAGTACAACACCTATCTGTAAAAGATTGTGTTGTCAATGGATACCATATTCCTAAGGGAACTGCACTACTTACAAATATTATGAAACTACAGCGAGATCCTCAAATATGGTCAGATCCTGATAAATTCGATCCAGAGAGATTCCTGACGACTCATGCTACTATTGACTATCGCGGGCAGAACTATGAGTTGATCCCGTTTGGTTCGGGGAGACGAGCTTGTCCCGCAATGAATTACTCATTGCAAGTGGAACACCTTTCAATTGCTCATCTGATCCAAGGTTTCAATTTTGCAACTACGACAAACGAGCCATTGGATATGAAACAAGGTGTGGGTCTAACTTTACCTAAGAAGACAGACGTTGAAGTGCTAATTACACCTCGCCTGCCTCCTACGCTTTATCAATAATAAGATGTTTTGTTGTCGCGATTCGTTCTGATTTGTCCCTCGTTGTTTTAAAAAAAAAAAGATTTTATTTGGTTAAGATTGTTTCACAGATGGTTATTCATCTGCTTTACCAATAAGTGATTGTAATCCATAAATAATAAGAATTTTGAGTCTCCGATAAGCATTTCTCGGGCAGAAGTCTTCAGAATGAGCTCAGACCTCTATTGCCTAGCCTCTTCTTGTTCTTGTACAAGTTTAATTTCAATTCTTTTCCCGTTTTATTATTTTTATATATTTATTTAAACCTCCTTTTTCAATTTCAAAGTAGTGCTTACGACCTTCTACTCAACATTCATACAGTTGTGAAGACTTACTTCAAGATAGAAGTTTAACTTATATGCACAAATTTTATAATATTTTATCAGTGTGTTCTAATATGTTCTTATTTTCCCCATTTCTATTTATGGACGTGTATTAGTAGTTATAAAAAGGAGGGGGAGGGGTATGCCAAATAAGAAGGAAGGTTAGAAGAGGGTGTACCTTTATCCGAAAATTGCTTAGGAATAAGTAATTGATTAAGTTTGCGTTAATTAAGGCAAAAGTAGTGGACGAAACATACATTAACGCAAAGGGAACGAATGAACCAAAATTTTAAATAAACAAAACTTGAGCAATTCCATAGTATAAGATAGATTGTTATAAGCTTATCAAAAAGATATAAATTTTAACACCAATTAGGCAATAAGCAAACAGCAAGAACGAAAGAACGACACAAGAGTAACCTAGAGTAAATGGTAAATAACCCGCTATACATTGTTATCGGAGTAAAAACTTCACTACAGTATTGTGTTCGTGGGATGTAGCTAAAATCTAAAAAATATAACCTTTACATCCAAGGATTCTGATGGAAATGAAAACCTAAGTTGCTCGGACATGGGTGTGAGAATCCACCACGTGTGCGCTTCTAGAGGTCGGATCCTTCGAGATGGCTTTAATATAATAGGCTTATATAGAAAATTAAAGCTTCGAGAAGAAGGATATCGGACTAATGTTGCTGCCATGTGACAAGGAAGTCACGGGTTCGAGCCATGAAAACATCCTCTTGCAGAAACAAAGGATAAGACTGCGTACAACAGACCCTTGAGGTCCGGCCCTTCCCCATACCTCGCGCATAGCGGGAACTTAGTGCACCGGGCTGCCCTTTTTTTAAATTCATCTTGCAAGGGCTACACCAAAATTGTGGATTTAAAATGGATCGGTTCGGTTAGTTTTTCTTTATTCTTTACATTGTTCAATGCGCCGAGTTATTGCTAATGGGACTTTGGGAAATACCTGCTACTTTTTGTGTTCTTTGGATAGTTACTTGTTTGATTTTATGCATGCATGTCATAAACTAATAATAGTACCTAATTTTTACATGCACGCTCTAAATTTTGTGACTTTTTGTTTTTATTTCTCTTTCTAAATCTTCTTGTAATGATGCTCATAAAGTGTTCGATAAAATATCTATTAGGAAAACCTCTAAATATGCACTATTCTGATTTTTATGAGTCTATCTGAGACGGTGAATGTCTTACCGCAATGAAGAAAAAGCATATCCTTCTTTATGTTATCTCTATTATTCTTGGTTCTACCTTGATAGTTCTTTTGCATTTCGCTGAATTTAGAGGGGTCCATCTGAAATAGCGATAGCTATAATATATTAAGATTCAACTAGCAAACTCTTGAAGTTCTTTATTTGTTGGGAGAAAGAGCGCGAAACATGATTTTATTTAGAAAGCTTTTCTTTTTGGGAACTTTTTTCATTTGTATAGTTCTAATAATGACAAGCAGAGGCATTTCCCTTTGGTGACAAGTAATTCTGATGTGATTGATTATTTGAGAAATTTTGATTTTAATATTTAAAAGGGTTTAAGTAGACTTTGGTTATTGAGGAAATAAAGAGGTGAGATATGAGTACTGCTAAAAAAGAAAAAATTGAGAAGACGAAATTTATGTTCTCGGAGCATCGTATGATATGCTTTAGAAAGAAGTTACAGTTCTATGCAAAGATTGCCATGAGGGAAATCATAGCGTCAAAGGTCCCATTCTCTGTTCCTCTGAACCCCAACACATCTAAGAGTTGAGAAATGATCGCTGCCCAGAAAATGAAGCTGGAAATGAGGAGCGCTGTATCATATGATTCTGAAACAGGTGGTAATTTTATGTAAAGCTTGCAATGAGGAAAATCATTGCCTCAAAGATAAAGATTTTGTTGTTGAGGTGCAAGCTCTGTCTCTTTGCATCATTTGGCGTTGTAGATCCCGCCAATATAATTAAGTTCAAGATTGAATAAATAAACCAATATAATAAAATAACAAGAGCAATCTAAGCTCCAAACCACAACGTTCATGCAGCACCCACAACTCTGGAAGTAATAAACTATGAGATTAAGGGAAGAGAAGAGAAGAAAAATTAGTTGAAAGCTTCCTCTAAGAGCGGTTTAAGTTCTCCCCCAAAAATATGTTAGATCGCCTCCAAATTAAGTTTAGAATGCCTATCATACGAGTTGAGACCGTGTAGAGCCGAAATAAACATTAGCCTTTGATATTTCTTCTCTACTGCGTTCTGCTTTACATTCCATATCTTATTCTTTTGTCTTCCACTTGGGGGGACAAAACCCAAAGGGCGTCCCCCCCTTGGTCACCCTCTTTTAATTGGTTTTATTTCTCTCTCTTTTTTCTTCCGTCTTTTATTTAATTTTGCTCCGAATCTCTTGATCTTCACACAGCTTTATTCTTATGCAGCTAAGATATAATGTTAAGCATAAAATAATGTAATTAATACTCAAAAGATGATTAAAAATATTAGAATATTAGGCAACAATAGTTAAATATATGCATTTTTTAACTGAACATCACACACCTTCAAAACAGATAGTTTCTGAAATAATATATTGTTTGAGGAGTAAATAACCAACACCGCAATGAAATTGGCGATACCACTTGCAACAAAACCAATTAAATGGCAATGTATATAATAATTGTAAAATATCACTATAAAAGAAGATGTTGCCTACATATATAGTACTCTTAAATTTCATATACCTTTAGTACTCTTGAAATTTTCAAATAATGTATCATCTTCTTTCTCCCATAGAAGCCATTGTAGGACTTGTAACCTTTGCATTTCTACTCTACTTCCTATGGACAAAAAAACAATCAAAAGCAAACTTCTTTTCTTTGTAATGATGATTGTTTTCTGAGATGCCTTTGAACAATTACATTACCCTTTTATATAGTGTGGGGATAATCTTTTATACAAGGCAAGAATCTGTTTACAAGATAAAATATCTCTTGATTTGCTGATTTAACGGTTTTATTGATTGATGCCGTGATTCCCGCCGGGATGCTTACTTATCACGGAATTTCCAGTTCTTTCGTCATGCAAATTTGATAACTTACCCTAGGAGATTTCCCCGAATCGAGCTCGATGGACTCATATTGGGCACCATGGCTTCGTATTCTGATTCGATGTTATTCGGTCTCGATCTTCGATCTTTGGTACCTCGACCCTGATTTACCAAGCAGTAATCATGATTGATACCGACCGTATAAACTCGAACCCGATTTATCCATATGCAGGCAGTCCCGAGTTTGACCCCATACAATTATAATCACAAATTGCAACAATTATTATCCTTTTCATGATAGTGAATGTGGCGCGACGAAATTGGTAGGTATATACAATCACAAACTGCAACAACTATTAAAGATATTATGAGAATTACTCATCTAACTTGGTCCATATATAATTTATTGCGTTATAAAAGAGTTTAATTGTGTAAATATTTACACAATTAGAAAGCAAGAAGGTACAATGGAATATTCGCTCTCTTCCAAGGTAGATAATTTCCTATTGGATGTAAATATGCTGGAATTATTAATACAAAAATTAAAGAAGACTAATCATTAGAGGGACTATTATAAAAAGAAGACTAATCAGAGGGACTATTATAAAAAGAAAACTAATTATTAGAGGGATTATTATAAAAAGAAGACTAATTAAGGTCAATGAGAGAAATATATGATCTATTCATTTACTCCATCATTCGCTTGCGCATGAGGATGACATATTTATTACATAATTGTTTTATAAATTATGCACTAGTATCTCTTAAATATTTATTGCAATACATTTAATAAAATAAAACCTCATAGCATAATAATACATTAGTTGTTATTGATTGTTGGGAACGAAATTGTTAAATATGGTATAAATATTTTTTAGTCAACGCATATAATAAGCTTTCTAATTATTAGCCAATAGTCATGCCTATTGTTTGTAGTCAATGCATATAATTAGCTTCCTAATTATTAGCTTAGAGTCAGTTGTAGTCGATAATAATACCGATTAACAATACCAAGTGGCAATAGGGTATTTGCTAGCATCACCATATGTAAAAGAAGATGTTGTTTTCATTGCTGTTATTTTATTAATGAAATAAATACAAGTTGTCAACCCTTAGACTTAGATTAACAAAACCAAGTGGCAATTAATGTGAAAGAATATGCAGAGAACACCTTCCCATTCTCTTTTTTTAAGACTTAGTTTAGCAAGCAGGTTACACCAAAATTTGGCTATGATAATGTAAAAGAATTTGAGCATTCAATCTAAAATTTTTAGACATAAGTGAAGTGCCCCAAGAATTATAAACTCCTTTGAAAACTCTTGCACAATCTACGAATGAAAGTGTATTTTCTTTGACAATTAATAAAGAATTTAAAGGGGAGTCTTGACGTAACTGACAAATTTATTGTCATGTGATCAGGAGGTTACGAGTTCGAGCCGTGAAAACAGACTCTTGCAGAAATGTAAGGTAAGGTTGCATACAATAGACCTTTGTGGTTCGGTCCTACCCCAAACCCCGCACATAACGAGAACTTAATACATCAGACTACTTTTTAATAAAGTATTTGAAAAGCATCACTATATGTAAAAGAAGATGTTGCTTGCATGTTGGGAATGAACTTATAACCAATTGTCAACACTTGGAACAAAACCAAGTGGCAATATAGTATTTGTTTAAAAGAAGATGTTGCTTGATATTTAATCTTGTACATAGTCAAGAATACTAAATCTCATACCTCTAGTACTCTTGAAAATTCCTAATATATTAATGTATCATCATCTTCTTCTTATTTCTCCCCTAGAAGCCATAATAGCAGGACTTGTAACCCTTGCATTTGTATTCTATTTCCTATGGAACTTCAAGAAATCCTCAAAAACCCTACCACCAGAAATCCCAGGAGGGTGGCCAGTGATCGGCCATCTTTCTTATTTCAAGAAAAAGATGGCCGATCACGACCGCACTTTAGCTCAAGAACTCGGAGATTTAGCTGACAAACATGGTCCAGTCTTCACTTACAAGCTAGGGTTTCGCCGTTTCTTGGTGGTGAGTAGTTATGACGCTATTAAAGAATGTTTCACCACCAACGATATCCGTTTCTCTAATCGCCCCGCCTTACTATACGGTGATCACCTTTGCTATAACAATGCCATGCTTTTTATTGCCAAATATGGACCTTACTGGAAAAAAATTCGAAAACTAGTCAATCAAGAAGTTCTCTCAGTCAGTCGACTCGAAAAATTCAAATATATTAGGTTTTCTATAGTTCAAAAAAATGTTAAAGAACTATATGATCATTGTGATTCAACGATAAATCTTACTGATTGGATAGATAAGTTGTCGTTCGACGTAATTTTGAAAATGATTGCTGGGAAGAGTTATAATAATGGACATGGAGAAATACTCAAAATAGCTTTTCAAAAGTTTATGGTTATTGCCATGGAATTTGAGCTATATGATATTTTTCCTATTCCCTTGTTTAAGTGGGTGGATTTTAGTGGTAATGTTAAGGTTGTGAAAGAAACTTTCAAGGACATTGATACTGTTTTTCAAGGTTGGTTAGATGAACACATCAAAAAGAGAGAAAGTAACCAAGTTTTGGATGAAAATGAACAAGATTTCATTGATTCTATGCTTTCAAAAACAAGCAATGAACATCTTGGTGATACTTACTCTCCTAACACCACCATCAAAGCAACAATATTTGTAAGTTATCCTAAGTGTATTTTAATATGTTGTCGTAGGTAATTTTTTTGTTTAGAAAAAATATAAGCTCCTAATCTTGCTTTTTAGAGTTTAAGTACTACTTAACGATGATATACAAAATATTCATATAAAGCATTCATTGGTAACCTACAATAAATGAGAAATTACTTGCTATAGAATGGTATTCAAAAGTTAAATGATCTAATGTGTTGAGTTGTCCCACGTCGGTGGGATTTGAGGTCTTTGGTCTCATTATATGGTCTTGGGCAATCCTCATCTCATAAGCTAACTTTTGGGGTTGAGTTAGGCCCAAGGTCCATTTATCATGGTATCAGAGCCAGGCCCATCCCAATTATTGTTACCGATGTTAGGCCCTCATTTATGTTGTCCACGCTCCAGAGTGCACACCTGGGCATGGGGGTGTGTTGAGTTGTCCCACATCGGTGGAATTTGAGGTCTTTGGTCTCCTTATATGGTCTTGGGCAATCCTCATCTCATAAGCTAGTTTTTGGGGTTGAATTAGGCCCAAAGTCCATTTATCATAATGTATAGATGTGAGGGCATATTACTCTTTTTCTTTTCAATAATAATAAATATTCAAATGATGATCGATTATCATATAAATGAGACGATGGTTGATTGAGCTTAGTTTAACAGAAGTAAATAAAGTCTTTTTGACCTATAACTAACCATATTACTCCTATCTAATATTCATAAGATTCAAAACAAACAACGCTACTTTGTATAAGGGCATGTCGTTAATTAAGAGTGGAATAGAAATGTTGAAATTAAAAGATCCATAGATATAATAAAGTTTTTTAAAAAAAAAAATTCTTAATGGTTTAAAAAAGACATGTATACGATTTTTTAATTTGTTTTTTTAAAGTGTTTAATTTATATATATATTGTAAAAAAGATCATACCATGAAGTTACAAGTAAACCTTCATAAAATATGAAATTTATAATCTTGAAAATAAGGCATATTATTTCCTATATAAATATAGATAAGTTGATAGTGCAAATATAAACTTAACCTCTTCCCTAAAAAATCGTATACTAGGATTTCAATAATCGTGGATTTTCATATTTGAATTTCTTATAATTCGTATTCTTTTTAAATGTTCTCTAATTTGTCCATATATATAGTCATTGGTCTTGGACGCAACAGAGACGCTTGCTCTTCACATAAAGTGGGTAATGGCGTTATTGATAAACAATAAGCTTGAGATGAAGAAAGCACAAGAAGAGATTGACACCATTGTAGGTAAAGATAGGTGGGTAGAAGAGAGTGATATCAAGAATTTGGTGTACCTCCAAGCAATTGTTAAGGAAGCATTACGATTATATCCACCTGCACCTTTGTCAGTACCACACGAATCTGTGGAAGATTGTGTTGTCAACGGGTACGTACTGTTAGAGGTTTGTCCTGATTTTTTTTTTCTTGTCATATTTGAATTTTACTTTTCTTGAAGGAAAGATAAAGTATTTATCATAATTAATTCTTACTTTTTCTAAAATAAATTCTAAATTTCTTTTATATTTGACGAATTCTTTTTTGGAAGTAAAAGGTTTTGCGCTTATTCTTCCTCCTCATTCATAACAACATCCACAATATTGTCCTATTACATCACCTATTGTTTTTGTTGACTTGTTTATCGTTGTCCGAGTTTTATCTTGTTAGCTTCAATATGACACCTGATAATATTGATTCCGACAGGTACCACATTCCTAAGGGGACTGTACTACTTCCAAATGTTA
>MCJB01010986.1:26168-86168 GCA_002018475.1 Nicotiana obtusifolia | reverse complement strand
AATTTAAAATTTCAGTTTTTATGTATTGCTAGTTCAATTTTAAATTACTTTACAGTGAACTGCAGATATTAAAATTTAAAATCACTAAGTGATCTCCTTTAAATTATTTAAATTGTGATGGACCTAGTTTGTCCGTTTGTTCTAGTTAGAAGTAGCATACACCCCTTTCAAGTATTATAAATGTTTTGGTAGTGGCCTATCATGTTACTTATCAGACCCGCACCTCAGAACCCGATAAAATTTACAAAATTCGAATACCCCTTCAATAACAAATCCAATCATATCAAAATTATCAATTTCGGACAAGTATAATGACATCATACGAACTCGCTTGCATGATCTTATAATGAAAATAACACCTAGAACCATGAATCAAACACCAAAACGATTGAAATTTTAAAAGAAACTCAAAAGAACATGAATTTTACGAGTTTTGAACCATATGTATGGGATTTTCGTTTATAAAGGGAAGTGAAATTGTTGTTAAAATTTAACAGATTAAACTATTGAGAAACCCAAAGTAGACTAACTTTGGAGGAAAAGAGTATCTCTAGAAAAATTAATACAATCAATAAAACATCTTAAAATTTAAAATGGTAACATTCAGGGGAATATTGGCAAATGGATCAAAATAAGACAAACACAAAGTTGAAAATAAAGGATGAAGCAAACAAGAAAATATTTTCTCTTTATTGAACAGAACAACTTACAAAACGGACTACTCAATGCTAAATGTCTTTGTCTTAGCTTTGTTAATGCCTCCTGTTTCTCAACCTCATGCTTATAATTCCATTGCAAATCATCCAACTTCTTTGGGAGACATAGTTAGCCAAAAACACAACTAGTCCCCGATAAGCCGGTCGCTATACTACAAAGGCGAGCTTAAGTTTTGTGCACTGACAGTGTATTCGATGGGACATGTTGTAGACATAGGGAAGCCAGTAAACTACACAGGCGGGCTCGAGTTCACGAGCCTAACATACACAGTAACAAAGAGGATAAAAGATGAAGATGGGAAATGGTTAAGTCAAGAAGTAGACTTGTTGCACCAAATAACAGGATATGCACCAAAAGGATGTATTACTGCAGTTATGGGACCAAGTGGTGCTGGAAAATCTACACTTTTAGATGGATTGGCTGGTAGAATTGCAAGTGGAAGTCTTAGGGGTAAAGTATCAATGGGTGGTGTAGATATGAGTCCAAGTTTGATAAAAGGAAGTTCAGCTTATATAATGCAAGAAGATAGACTTTTTCCAATGCTTACTGTCTATGAAACATTCATGTTTGCTGCTGATTTTAGGTTGGGCTCACTCTCATTGTCCGAAAAACAGGATCGCGTTGAGAAGCTAATCGAGCAACTTGGATTATCTGTAAGTCGACAACAACTCATTCTCTAATGTTATATACATGTATAGACATAATTCAATAGACCAACAATCAAGATTCAACATTTTTTCTTGAGGACTATGGAATTTCTTCAGTCCTTGTTGGACACGGTGTGTCATTCTTACCGGTAGTATTGGCACTATTCTTGCGTTTTCCTATTCCTAGATTGTTGTTATTACATGGCCATTTGCTTTCGTTGTCTTATTACCTTGTTGATGCTATTGTTTGTTTATTGCTCCCTTTTTTGTTCCTAGGCCAAGAGTCTTCCAGAAACAACCTCTCTACCCTTATAAGGTAGGGGTAAGGTCTGCGTACATACTACCCTCCACAAACCCCACTTGTAGGATTTCACTGGGTTTGTTGTTGTTGTTTGTCTGGAATTTCTTAAGTCTAAAACCTTGTGTGGTTTTGATCATTTGTTTTATGGCAGTCGACTAGGAACACTTACATAGGTGATGAAGGGACTCGAGGAGTATCTGGTGGAGAACGTCGTAGGGTGTCAATCGGGGTGGACATTATACATGGACCTTCATTGCTATTCTTGGATGAGCCAACTTCAGGTCTTGATTCGACTAGCGCTCATAGTGTAATTGAGAAAGTGCACGATATAGCCCGAGGTGGAAGCACTGTGATACTAACAATTCACCAACCTTCATACCGGATTCAATTGCTTCTTGATCATCTCATCATCCTGGCTCGCGGACAACTCATGTATCAAGGAGCGCCAAATGATGTATCTCTCCATCTTGTCAGGATGGGGCGCAAAGTGCCTAAGAACGAAAGCTCGATAGAACACCTGATTGATGTAATTCAAGAATATGATCAATCCGAGCATGGAGTAGAAGCAGTAGCTGCATTTGCACTTACTGGTATGAAACCTCCACCAATAGGTGCAGCACACGAGATGTCAGCTTCCACTGTGATAGCTCCATCACCTGCCCGGCCATCACACCGTGCTAAACATCAGGCTGTGGAGACACAGGGTCGTGACAAGCCGAGCAAACGTCTTCGCTTGCAAACCAGTGCACAAGATGACACAGGATTTGATCACAGTGTAAGGAGTCCCTGGAATACATCTAAATCCTGGAGTGCCAGCCAAAGTGGTGTTCTGAAATCTCTAGGCTTTTCACCAGCTAGGCGCAATAATCCTAAAAGCCCACGTATTATTGGGTAAAAACATTCACTTCACTTGTATTTCATGGTATACGAATGTCTTTCAAGTTAGAAATTTTTATACTATTAGATCATCTAAAAGATAACTACGGGTAACTATCAATAATAAGTGGTACTATAACATGAAATTAAGATAGATAACCTACTATAACATGTCGAAATACACTTATACTATAAAAATACAGTCAGACCTCTCTATGACATCTCTGATTTGGGGTGTTTGTGCAGTGCTTCTCCAGGATGCTATGCTTATTCTGCAGAGATTGTTCAAAGTACTCCAACTCCTCATAGTAGTGACTACACTGTTAATGAAAATGACTATTTGACACCCAGTGATCTTACACCACATACCAATCATTCTATCCATGATCTCGGGCCAAAGTTTGCGAATTCCTTCTTCCCAGAGACATGGATTCTAATGAGACGCAACTTTATAAACATCAGGCGTACCCCTGAACTCTTCCTCTCTAGGCTCGTCGTGCTAACAGCTATGGGAATTATGATGGCCACTATGTTTGTGCATCCTAAAGATAACATTCAGGGGATCACAAGTCGCCTCAGTTTCTTCATCTTCACTTGCACCCTCTTCTTCTTCTCGTCCAATGATGCTGTTCCTGCTTTCATTCAAGAACGATTTGTCTTCATTCGCGAGACTTCCCACAATAAGTATAGGGCCTCTTCTTACACAATTGCAGGTCTTAAATCTTTTCTTGATCTTATTACTCCATGTTAGTAATTCATTTTTTTTATTCCCCTCCCCTTCGATTCCCCTTTGATCCTCTTTGCTAGAGCTATTGCTCCTTTTGTGACTCGAACCATCCGAGCAACCCCCTCTTGTCCCATGTTAGTAACTATAAGTACATGTCTTTTGTAATGAACCAAGTAAAACTTAGTCCTAATAAGTTTTGTACATAATGCTGCAGGTCTAATTACTTACCTTCCATTCCTAGCTCTCCAGGCTGCAATTTATGCAGTGATTGTTTGGTTTGCACTATCGCTTCGAGGGCCATTTATCTATTTCTTGGTAGTTCTATTCATGTCATTACTCTCCACGAACTCATTCGTTATATTCGTGAGCTCAGTGGTGCCAAATTACATATTAGGATATGCAGCTGTTATTGCTTTCACCGCGCTATTTTTCCTGTTTTGTGGCTATTTCTTGAATAGCCGTGACATGCCACAATACTGGAAATGGATGCATTACATTTCAACTATGACTTATCCATATGAAGGGCTACTCATGAATCAATATCAAACGACAGATTCGTTCGGAAAAGATCCACTTGGAAGAGATGTAACAGGTTTTGGAATCTTGAAATCACTGAATATTTCACAAGATTCAGGCAAGAAATGGGAAAAAGTATATATAATGTTGGGATGGGCTGTATTTTACAGGGTTCTGTTTTATATTGTCCTTAGATTCTTTTCAAAGAATCAGAGGAAATGAAATGGTACTGAAAGTACTAGGCATTGTAAAATCTGCTTTTATTCATATACTACAGACTTCAGTTATATGCTTAATATAAATTTCTTCTTTTCTTCTAATGAAAGTTGGTTACTTATGGAAAAGGTCTGTCTAAGGCAGTACTTCAGATATTCAGAAAATAAACCTTAGGTATTCAACTTGAATTAATTGATTTATATAGGTAGAACCAGATTATATACATTTAGTTTCGCTGTGTTGTAACAGAAACACGAATGATATACTTAATTATTATTATAATCTAATTATATATAATTATTATTAAAATAAAATGTAGTAGACTCATAGTCGGCTAATTCATGAATTGAATCAAATGGAGCCTAATCTTCGGACTACCTCTCGCCTGCATATGAGGGACTAGGCTCTGGACGGTCTGTCCAAGGGACTGGAACCCAAGGCTCTTCTTAGTCTAACATTGTATCAAGAAAATGTTAAAAAAGAAGCAGACTGTATTTCTCACAAGTTGTGTAAGAATCTGCAAAGTCGTTAAACAATTATATTGAGTAAATAGACAAAAACTAGTCGGTTGTTACTATTTCATTTTCTTCTTCCAAGCCCTTCTTAAAAAGCACTCACTTAGTTATTTACGGAATCTCAAATCTCTCTTGACGCCGGAAATTATTTATGTGTCCAGGTCGATTAGAGGTTCGGCTTCCTTCTCCCCACCTTTTAGCCTTCTGGACTCGTGGAAAAAAATAAAAAACTGAAATCAAAAATACGTATGCTGTTAAATCGCCTTGTAAAAGGTCTTGGCTCCGAAATTGGATAGGATATTAATTAGAGAAGGAAAATGTAAGAAGTCTTAAAAAGAAAATCCTTATTTTAAATATCTATCTATAATTAAAAAGAGAGGAAGAAGCATCCTCATTAAGCCAAGTGGCATCATCAAAATAAACCACTTGGCACTTTAGGACAAATTAATTATTTTAGATAAAATTAGTTTCTCTTGTTAAATTTTGAATTTGAAAACAACTAATTAGGTATTCTATATTTTTTTTAAAAAAAAAAAGTAGTGTCTACGTTTTTCAAAAAGAAAACGTCATTCCTATGTTAGGTATTCTATATTTTAAGAAAAAAAATTAGTATCTACGTTTCTTTAAAGAAAAGAACAATTAATTAGGTATTTTATATCTAAAAAAAAAGTAGTTTCTACCTTTTTTAAAAGAAAACGCCATTCCTATTAAATAGATATGTACATTTTGAAACCTTAAAGAACAGCAATTGGGAACGCCATTTTCACCTATTTTCCTAAAAATTTCATCCTTCAAATTCGGCACTTCAATCCCATGATGTCTCACCACGAACTCCTTACCACGAACTCTTCTGCCCTAGGTTTCAGTAACATGATTTCACGTTTTTGTCAAATCAGTTCTACTTTTACAGTATATAGTTCTATTTTTTTTCTCCATCCTGTGCATATCAAACGGCAATTCTAGACTACAAGAGGTAATTGGAATGATTTGTATTTCATAAACAATCTTTATTCTCAAGACTGTAAGTTTATATTTCTTCCACTAATACACGTACTTCAATTCTAATCTTCCTATTGTTATCAAGATTTCAAGAAAACATACGGCTTATGCAAAAAATGGCTACTCACATTGATTTCATCAAGGATGTAACAATTTTGAAGATGCAATGGAAGTTGAAAGTTTGGGTTGTCCTCCAGATTGTTTTAATTCAGACACTACATTCTCGATTAAATTGGTTCTATAAGATAAAAAGGTATTTAATTCGTTTTGCTCTGTGTTTATTAAGTTGAAAATTTAAATTTGGTGCTTTATGTGTTTGAGTTAGTAATCTATCTATAATCTGAAATCTGGTCGCTAATATATTTAAGATTATTATTTTATTATTTTCACCAATTTTGCGACCAAAGTTGTCGCTTTTTTGGACAGACCAACGTTGGTCGCTAAATTTTGATCGCTTTTTAGCTGATTTCTAGTTATGCAGGAATTCCTAGACGATGCTAACTCAACATAATCGATCAAGGGTTATATAGAATCTATACTACCAACAGAGATAATTCTTAAATATGTCGAGAAGATTTATACTTAACGAAGTCGATATTCCTCCTAGTGGTGATGGTATGATTAGAAATTCTGTTGATGGTATTGAAAAAGTTCATATCCCTGATGATCTTCTTATAAATAATTGTGATGATCCAATTTCTGCAATTGTTGAAGATATATATTCAGATTTTTTAAGTCATAAACACTACATACACATGAATTCCTAAACACTATTAAGTGTTCTGGAATTCCAAATCATGCTATCACTTTGAAAGTGGGTGTCCCAATGATGTTATTGAGAAATATAGACCAATCTTCAGGGCTATCTAATGGAACAAGGTTAATCATCACTAGACTTGGAAATCGGGTTATCGAAGCAAAAGTTTTGTCGTGGAATATGGCTGGGATAAAGGTATTTGTATTGGGTTGGATGCAATCAAGTAAAGTTGGGTCCGAGCATAAGGTGGGGCCGGGCCACCCCGGTCCGGAATCAACAAATCGGTGGCCCGGGCCATCCCGGGTCCGAATTCGACAAGTCGGTCACAAAGGCTGGAGCGGCCGAAATAGGACAACCGATGTGGTCAACCATGGAGGCCTCGAAACAAAGGATCGACTTCGGACCGTATATCTCGCCAATCCCGAATATCTCGCCAGGAGCAATTTCCTCAACTGTTATAGCCGTTACGCTATCATCGTGGTATATTCAATCCCGTAATTAATGGGATTTGCCTTGTAATCACTTTTACTTTATTTAGGATCCTTTCATTTACCTATAAGAAGGGCATTGACCCCCATTGGAAGGCACGACACATCTCAGAGAGAAAGACCATATAATTTTACTGTTATTCACAACTATCTCCATTGTTCATCAAAATACTTCCCTATTTCTCATAATTCATTATCAGCTATTGGAGACTTGTGGTTTGATTGTTCTCTTTGCTTATTACATTTTTAATCTTCTACGTTGTATATTTGTATTGTATCAAATTGATTCACGGATCCTTAGCACCACGAACAAATTCAATTGTTATCCGGTTTTAAGGGTAAACAGTATTCATTCCGAGAATGTCGTTGACTCCATCTGATGCAAGAATACCTTTTAAGTTCGAGCGACGACAATTTCAATAGTTGTATTATTTGCAATGACTATAAACAAAATTCAAGGACAAGAGAACAAAAAAAATTATTCAATGACTATATAAGTACTTTTAATTTAATACTGATTTTATTATTGGGTATATCATATTGATAAATAAGATGACAATTGAAATTTGTTAAAGCAATACGATCTAATATATTCAAACAAGTCCGATCATTTAATTTAATTAATATTAACCGCGCATCGCGCGAATACAACTACTAATTTTGTTTATAATTGTCGATATTTGATATTGTTATTTTTACGAACTGTGCCTGAAAAAATGTTATGCTCTTTTGTGATATGATTCCATTACAGTAATCTTTTTGTTTAATGATCTGATTCCGTTACAGTTTTTACGAGATCAACATAATCTAAATTCTTACAGTTAACTAAGTAATAAATTAATAATCATAGCATGCCTCAGCTAATCATAATTAAACTCCTGTTTGATCATTGAAGATTTCAATGATTAATAATTACAAATATTGAATGCAAAGAGTTATTAGCCATAAAAAACAATTCCAAACTTCTTACACTTTTATCCTTTCAATATAATTCTTTTTATTTCCACTTCATTTTTTTGTCTCAAACCAAACAATGAAAGAAACGACTTATTTCTTCCTTACGTTTTCATGCTTAATATTCTGAGGTTCTTTGGAAGGGCAACGTAAGCCAAGCAATCGATGTTAGTACGATTGTTGTCCGCCAACTGAGGTCCCCTCCGTACGCTAGACTAGATTGTCAGTGCCGTACGGGAAAACCAATGTCGTGAGCAACTGAGAACAGTAGAGAGAATTGAGAAAAAGAGCTTTCTTGTATAAATGAAAGCTATTACAGAAAGCTACGAGGCGTCGAGGGGGCGAGACACACAGAGAAATACTTGCTTGCTAAAAAGTTTTGAATGCTTGATCCCCCCTAATAATGCTTAAAAAAAATAAACCTAAGTTACAAGAGTTGACCTATAAAAGCTGTAGATGCATACTGAATGTAAAATGAAGTAAACCTACTCTATATTTAAAATGAAGGGACTTAGACTTCTACAAGGTAGAAACAAGTCCAGTGGCAGCAACTTTGTCTTGAGCATCAGGGTCTGCGTGCGCGTTGCTGTCGGCGCGCGCGGCACTATTTGTGTCTGCCTGCGGCTGGGAGCTGGCGCTTGGATCATGATGGGTGCGCGCGGCATTGTCTGTGCGTACGGTATTGTTTGTGTGCGCGACGCTGTTGGCACTCGCAAGCCGCTGGGCGCCGGCAAGGAGGTTCGGTGGGGTGACAGAGGCACATGCGCGCTTGTCACTTGGCGCTGCCGAGATCACGGGGCCGACCGTAGCGCTAGGCATTGGAAGGCTTGCCAGGACGTCACGGAGCGCGTCCAAGAAGTCATGGGGTGAGGCTGAAAAGCAGCCCATGACATTAAGTATTATTTTCCTCTCCTTTCAACATATTCCAAATAAAGCTATCTCAAATAAATACTACTAGTATTCTTCTATTTTTAACTTCAATGTTTTTTTTTTTTTGGCTTATCATCCTATGTCTAATATAATAATATTCACTGATTCAATTAATTCGAATTCGCCTCGTATAAATCATTAAAAGGGGATCATTCTGTATCAGAAATTTCTCCATTTGTCCCGAGACTCTATCTCAAGACCTATAATTACGGGAAGAGAAGTTCTATCCACCCACAACATCCCTTGATCGTAAATACTTTTTTTTTCTACTTTGGCCAAATATTGTCTAGACCATATTAGTAAATAGTAATAAGTGGGTGAACAGAAAATTAAATTATTTCCAACTTTATTTCTAAAGAAAAACCAAACACAAGATAAGAAAAAACTTGTATATTTCCATTCCTCTCCCTACTTGGCTACTTTCATAAACAAATGATAATAATCTATATCTATATTATTATAAAAGCAATAATATAATGTCAGTTTTCAAAAATAACCTTATGATATTAAGCATAATAATTCATAATAAAAGGACTAACTGAAATTCTAAATATAAGTCTTATAATTCTATTAGTTTTAGGACATAATACTATACGTTAGGAATCCTACATAATTACCTTTAGGAATCCTATTAGTATAATTATTTCGGGCTGTCTATTTCATATAAAATTGAACAAGTAAATATCTTTCGTCATGTAATCCTATTACTTTTAGGATATACTTCTTAAAAAAATTTATTACTAATTTAATTTGAAAACGTATTATAATGTCTTATTACTAATTTACATTGAAAATGTATTATATTGTCCAAATTTATTTAGAAAAAAGAAAACATATATTATAATATAAGCATAAATATAATATTAATATACTAATATAGTCCTAAATTATTAAACGGAAGAACTCATGGGAAGACGACATAACTGCAATAACCTATTTTTTGGACTACAATACCTTCTATACTAATTTTTAATATTTAAAATTTTTAAATTAATAAAATTTTGTCTAGTAAATTATTAATAAAATCAATTAAAGAAGAATTCTCCATATGTCAATATATTACCACTCCATAATGTCCAATACTTATAAAAAAAATAAAAGTAATATCAAATGAACTGCATAAAGAGTTGAAATTGAGATAAAAAAATATCCCCATGATAATATATTTTTATATTATATTTAAACTATTTTTCTACTCTAATAATATTTATTTATCAACTTTTCGTGTAATATTGAAAATATCCAATTATTAAACAACAACTAAGAAAATATTTAAGAAAACAAATGTGTGAGAAAGAGAAAAAAATGGTTGGTAAGAGTCAATAGCACTAGTAATTCTACAAATATAAAGATCTAAAAGTGAAATGTCACATCAATCTTTTACTCTTTGAAAATAAAATTTATATTAGACAAAATTATAATTAAGATTAAATATTCAAAACGAGAGATGAACTAATATTAATATCTGAATCAACATAGAATAAATTATTTTTTATGTTAAAACTAAATTATTAAATCTTTTAATTAATTATTTAGCAAGAGAATCCAATTCGATTATTTTTAAATTCATCGTATGAGTAAAATTCTTATTCAAGTTAACAAAAATCTTAGCGTACATAAATTTATTCCATAAAAAAGAGCGTTAGAACACAAAGTAATAAGGTTAGTATATTATTAAGAATCAAAGTGCTATCCAAGTGTCTCAGGAAGTACAATCAAAACTAAATCCTAAACAAGAACAAGCTTTCAAGACTATATTATAAAGAGTCGATTCTGCTATAATAGGATTATTTTTTGTACCATATAAAAGCATGAATCGGACACCAAAATGCATGAATCAAATCATCAAAACTCCAAACTTCTAAAAACACATTCGCACGTCTGATTCCTCTCAAAACACGTCTGATTGACCTTAAATTTTGCACACAAGTCCTAAATGATATTACGGACCTACTCCAACTTTCAAAATCGGAATCCGAACCTGATACCAAAAAGTCCACTCTCGGTCAAACTTCCCAAAACCTTCAAATTTTCAACTTTCGCTAAATGACCCCAAAATGACCTATGGACCTCCAAATCCACATCCGTACGCGCTCCTAATTCCAGAATCACCATACGAAGCTATTCTTAGGCTCACAATCTCAAACGGACGTCTATAACATAAAAATTCACTTCAACCCAAACTTATGAAATTCACACAAAATGCCAACTTCCAATATTGAGCGCCGAAACATTCCCGAGTCATGCAAAATCCGATCTGAACATATGCCCAATTCCTAAATCATCACACGAACCTATTGGAACTTCCAATATTGGGCACCAAAACATTCAGAGGTTGTTTACTCAAAACATTGACAGAAGTCAAACTTGACCTTTTAAGGCCAACCTAAGGAACCAAGTGTTTCGATTTCAACCCGAACCTTTCTAAATCCCGAACTAACCATCACTGCAAGTCATAAAACAGTAAGAGGACATAAGGAGAGTCTTATTTAGGGGAACGGGGTTCTAGAAGGCAACACGACCGGTCGGGTCGTTACAAATAACCTATTTTTTGGACTACAATACCATTCTATGCTAATATTTAATATTTAAGATTTTAAAATTGATAAAATTTTATTTATTAAATTCTTATTAAAAATATGTAGGAATGTCAATTTCATAAGAATCCTCTGTATTAGCAATACATTACCACTCCATAATGTCCAATACCAAAAAAAATAAAAGTAACATTAAATGAATTGCATACAAAGTTGAAATTGAGAAAAAAAATATCCCCACAATAATATATTTTTATATTATATTTGAACTATTTTTAACTCAAATAATATACTTTTATCAATTTTTTATGTAATACCAAACTATTAAACAACAATTAAGAAAATATTTAAGAATTTAAATGTGTGAGGAAGAGAAAAAAAATGGTTGATAAGAGTCAATACCACTAATGATTCTATAAACATAAAGGTCTAAAAGTGAAACGTCATATCAATCTTTTACTCTTTGAAAATAAAATTTATGGTGGATAAAATTATAATTAAAATTAAATATTCAAAACAAAAGATGAACTAATATTAAGATCTGATCAACATAGGACAAATTATTTTTTATGTTAAAATCAAATAATTAAATCTTTTAAATAATTATTTAGCAAGAAAATCCAATTCAATTATTTTTAAAATTCATCATATGAGTAAAATTCTTGTTCAAGTTAAAACAAGTCTTAGGGCACATAAATTTATTCCATAAAAAGAGCGTTAGAATATAAAGTAAAATGGTTAGTATATTATTAAGAATCAAAATGCTATACAAGTGTTTGAGGAAACAGAATCAAAGTTAAATCCTAAACTATAATAAGCTTTCACGACTATATTATAAAGAGTCGACTCTGGTGTAACTGGATTATTCTTTGCATATGCCTCCGGCGGAATCAAAATAATATTTTTATGTCATGCATTACTTGCAAATATCATATCAAGAGGCATAACACTGTTAGCAATAATAGTAAGTGGTATACCAACAACGATTTTATTGTGAGGCCACCCACTTTAGATTTGATATACCTCATCAAAAAACTTAATTAACCATCACAAATATATCAAAGCAGAGCAATGATGCTAAATTTATAAGACAGCAAGATTAATAGGGGATGAAATACTTATGGCTAAGTGTCAAACGATCGAAACAATTGTTCGGAGTTCTACAAATATATTGTATATTAATGACCCGTTTGGTGGAAAATTAATGGTTTTGGAGGTGATTTCTATCAAGTACTACCAATAGTTTCAAAATCGACAAAAGCATAGACCGTAAAGCTAGCTTACCAGAGTTATACTTTTGGCCTCAAATGAAAAATATTCAACTGACAAGAAACATAAAGTAAGAAGAGATCCAGTATTCAGTATCTTCTTGCTTCGTATTGGAAACGAAGAAAAGCATCCAATAAAAGATGATTTGGTTCTTCCTGAACACTTGGTTATCAACTCCAATGGTAATAGTAGAGCATTTTATAATAGAAATATTTCTATCATTAGATTAAAACATAATTTGTGCAAATCGCATGATAGAATTAAAAAGATATCTTAGCTAGCAGAAATGAATATGTTGATCAACTAAATAAAAGGTGGACTACAAAATTTTATAGTAAAAATAAAATATTTTTTAATTTTTGACTAAGCAGAAAATGATACCAATAATTATTACCAAGAAGAATACTCGAAAATTTTAATACCAAGTGGCCTTCTACCATACATATTTATTGTCATGTTTATTCTCTTATATATGTTAATGTCGCCATACATATAATAGACTAAAGTAAAATTGATCTTCCATTGTATATAGGTTGATTTTGAAGAAAAATTATGCCCATCAACAAAAATATTTTTCACAAATAAGTGTTCGTTAAGATACCATCACATTAAATACTTTTAAACTATAATACATAATTATCTACTAACATGATAAAATTGATTTTTTGTGTAAGCTTTGAAGATGTCCTTATTTTAAATTCATATATTATATTAATATAATAATATTTCTTTATATTTAAATAATTATTATATTATCATATATAAAATTTCTTTTATTAATTAAATTTTATTATTATGTTATATAAAAAATAAACGCTATAACGTTGGAAGATACTATTAATAAAATAAGTCTATGCATAGCAAAATAACTGCAAGTGAGAGAGAGAAAAAAAGTGGAAAAAGAAGACCAATAAAACTGATCCCTTTCTGTTTTAAGCTGAGGTCAGCTCCAGAACGTAACCGTCCTTATCAGCAGCAGTCACTTTTTTGGATGCATTATTATTATTATTATTATTATGTGAAACTGAAATACAAAAGCAAATAACAGCATTTTTAGTCTCACGCCTTTCGCACCTACACACACACACACACCATTGATGAGTAGCAGTACTGAACAAAAGAATCAAAATCCTGACCCAGCTGTTACAGATAATATTACAGATTTCATTTTCAGTCTCAGAGTTTTTCTGTTGTTGCTTTTCTTTCTTGAGTGTAATAAGTTTTCAAGAAAACAGCCCCATAAAAGTGTACGGAACTGAATTTCACTCTGAAAACCCTTCTTCAATCATCATAACACACCAACTTCTTCTTCTCCTTCTGAAAAAAGGTACTAGCTTTTTTTTTTTTGAGGTTTTTTTTTTATTTTCAAGAACTTCATTTTTATTACTAATACATACCATTTTTTTAGCTCATTTTTGTTTATGAGATGTTGTTTTCTTAAAAAATTTATGTTGTTTCTTAAAAACTCCATTATCATATTGTCATACCTTTTTGGTTGAGAGAGTGAGTTTTGAAAAGAAAAAAAAACCCCATAAAGTGTACGGAACAGGATATCACTCATCTTCAGTTCTTCTGAAAAAGGTAGCTCTTTTTAAGTTCTTTTCGATTTCCAAGATTCTGCATTTTTATTAGCACTACATTCCCAGTTTTAACTCATGTTTTGTTTATGAGGTTGTGTTTTTATTTATTTATTGTTGCTTTTCTTGACTGTAAGTTTTAAAAAACAGCCCCATATAAGTGTATGGAACTGAATATCACTCTTCTCCGTCTGAAAAAGGTAGTTTTTTTTAAAGTTCTATTTATTTGCAAGAACTGCATATTTACATTCCCCTTTTTTAGCTCATTTTTGTTTATGGGTTTTCGTTTTTTTGCTGTTTCTTTCAAAAATTCATTTCCACATTGTCATGATTCCTCTTTGTTGTTAGCTCATTTTTTTGGCTAACTAGGGTGTGTTGTATCTTGATCAGTTTCAATATTCTTCTTTTTTAAATTTGTGTGCTTTTTCTTGAATCTGTGAGTTTTCAAAAACACCCACAAATTTACAGAACAGCTTCTTCTTCTTCTTTCTCTAAAGGTAGCTTTTTTTGAGGTTCCTAATTTCCAAGAATTCCATTTTTATTGCCTTTCCTAAATTTTTAGCTCATTTTTTGTTTATGGGTGTGTCTTTTTTTGTTGATTTTATGTTCTTTTTTTCCAAAAAAAAAAAAATCATTTGCATTGCCATTATTAGTTCTTAGCTCTTTTTTTGTTAAGTGAGGTTTTTGTTGTTTGGTTAGACATGTTGTTTAGACCTGTTTCATAGTACTATTCTTGTGTATACATCATACAAATGAGCTTGTTATGAATAAATCTCTGTGTTTATTTTTGAAATAAAGTGCTATTTTTGGCAATTTTCTATCAACTACAAGTACGTCACTTAAATTTGGAAAGTAAAGACATTAAGATGTGTTAAGGGAGAGTTCCATTTTAATAATTTTAAACCACACATAACGTGTAGATTCATAAATGTTGTCCTTTTTTCTTTCTCTCCTTTTGTTTGGAACCCATTTGCTTATTCTACCAGTTTTTGCTATTTTTACTAAGTTAAATGCGTGTGAGAAAGGTTTAAATATTTATGGCTTTTTTTTATTGGGAATAACATGCATATCATCAAAATGTTGTTCAGATCTTTCTTGAGCCCAATGCCTAGTTGTCTAATACTATAAAGTTTCAGCTTTTTTTATGGTTAGTCTTTTGCTCCAGAGCTTTAACACTCAGAGAACAAGCAGAAATTCCTCATTTTTCACTCTTGTCTTTTTGTGAACCTGTTCATTTTCGTGTAATAACTTTAGACCTTGCTTTTTGCCTTTTTCTTGGCTTCACATGCAGTTCTTCTACCCAAAAATTATAATTTTTATGGGATAAAGAATAATTAATCTCGAGATTAAATTTGAGAGTTTATCACACATTTGGTTGGGATAAAATTGCCGATATAACTTATCTCGGGATTAGTTATCCCGCAATTATAGTGGTACTTTTAATCCCCATAGGAGGGTGAGATAACAATTTCGGAATAACTAATCCCGTGATAATTAATCCTGAAATAACTTGTTTCCCAACCAAATGACCCTTAGAGTTTTAGTGTTTGTACAAAGTATTATTATTCCCTTCGTTCCAATTTATGTGACGTAGTTTGGATCGACATGGAGTTTAAGAGAAAAACTAATTTTTTGATACTCAAATCAAATTTATTAACTTATCTTAAGCTTTACAAGAAACTTCACTATAATTTTTGGTGATGGATAAATATTATGGTTAACATGATGTTTAATTTCTTTAAGCCTTTTGTTTGTACTTTCCAGGTACTATAGAATGCACTGATCTTGGATATTTATTTCTCTTCAATTCTTGACACCATTTCATAATATAAAAGAACATCCAATATGATTTGTTCTATTATGACAGGAATAGATTTGAAGCTTATACAAGTTTTTGCTTTACTATAGGTGCATTTAATTTGAAGGTGTTAATCTAACTCCAGTTTCAACTGTCAAAAGGTATGTTAAATGAGTTCCTGTCTTTTGCCATTTTTGTATATGAAGAGATTTAGTTTGTTTTCTCTGATTTGCGTACCAGTTTAAGATTCTATGTAAATCATGTCCAAACACATCAAAGTTGACAAGTTTATAGCAGCATCAATGACTTCGCTAAACAAAAATGAATTAATGTGTATGTTTGTGTGTAGCTTTTGTCATCCTATCATGCTGCACACTTACTTTTATTTATATGGTTTTGTTTCATCTTGTTTTTGGATCAACTTGCAGAGTGATTCTTTGAGAGTGATATCAGATATTGTCCTGAAGCAGCTCAAGAATGACAAACAAAGGTTCAAAATGGGAGGTTTGTGTAGTAATGATCATCCTTCTCTGCTTTACACGACAACCAATCACAACTGGCAGCTATTTGGTCCATGATATGGAGTTACTAAAGGCTCTCCGAAATTCTCTTGTCCAGAAAAGGGATGTTATTCCAACTTGGTTTGATACAAAGACTACTCCTTGCAATTGGACTGGCATAAAGTGTGAAGGTGAACATGTTATCCAGATTGATTTTTCATGTGGAGTTTCACCACTAAATGTACCATTTCCTGGAAACATTGGAAAATTCAGATCCCTTAAGCACTTAAACCTTAGCCATTGTGCCTTCACTGGTAATATATCTCCGGATGTTTGGACTCTTGAGAATTTGGAGATACTAGACTTGAGCGACAACGGGTTAACTGGCCAGCTGCTTCCTACTATATCTAACCTTAGAAACCTAAGACATCTTGTGCTCGACGATAATGGTTTTTCAGGTAGTTTACCATCAACAATTGGTGAACTAAAGGAGCTCAGGGAATTATCAGTTCATGCCAACTCGTTTTCTGGAAATATTCCTGATGAGATTGGAAACATGGAGAAGCTGCAGTCTCTTGACCTCAGCTCAAATTTCTTCTCTGGTAGTCTACCTTCCAGTCTAGGTAACTTGATGGAGCTTCTATATATCGATACGCGTCAAAACAACTTGACTGGCTTGATATTTCCAGAAATTGGAAACCTAAGGAAGCTTAGAATTCTTGATCTCTCATCAAACATGTTCGCAGGACATATACCTGAAACAATTGGCCATCTGAAGCAGCTCGAGGTGCTTGATCTCCAAAATTGCAAATTCATTGGAAGTATTCCTGAAGAAATTTCCGCATTGAGCAACTTGACATACTTGAATGTAGCACAGAATGATTTTGATGGAGAGCTTCCTTCAAGCTTTGGAAAGTTAGAAAATCTAGTTTACCTTATTGCTCCAAATGCTGGATTGTCCGGAATGATTCCTTCGGAGCTAGGGAACTGCAAAAGGCTCAAGATAATAAATTTGTCCTTTAACTCATTTTCTGGTGCATTACCTGATGGACTTTCTGGGTTGGATTCACTTAAATCGCTTGTACTTGATTCGAATCACTTATCAGGTCCACTGCCTATGTGGATTTCCAACTGGACTCAAGTGGAATCAATAATGGTGCCAAAGAATTTTCTAAGTGGACCTCTACCACCACTTAATCTGCCTTTGCTGTCAGTTCTTGATGTCAGTGACAATAAGCTATCTGGTGAGTTGCCTTCAGAAATATGTCGTGCCAAGTCATTGACCATTCTACAGTTGTCGGATAACAACTTCACTGGTGACATTCAAAGTACTTTCAGGAACTGTTCAAGCCTCACGGATTTGGTGTTGTCTGGAAACAACCTCTCGGGCAAACTGCCTGCTTATCTAGGGGAACTTCAGCTCATTACTCTTGAACTATCGAAAAACCAGTTCTCTGGAAAGCTACCAGATGAACTATGGGAGTCGAAAACTTTAATGGGGATCTCACTCAGCAACAATATGCTTGAAGGTTCAATTCCAGCGAGTATTGCAAAAGCTTCAACCCTTCAGAGATTGCAACTTGATAATAATCTGTTTGAAGTAAGCATACCGCGTACCATTGGTAACTTGAAGAATCTGACCAATCTTTCTCTTTATGGTAACAAGTTAAGTGGAGGTATTCCACTTGAGCTTTTTGAATGTAGAAAGTTGGTATCTTTAAACCTTGGTGCAAACAGTCTTTCGGGTGAAATTCCCAGATCAATATCTAAGTTGAAATTGCTAGACAATTTGGTACTGTCTGACAATCAGTTTACTGGTCCTATACCTGAGGAGATTTGTGCTGGTTTCCAAAACATGCCTTTACCTGACTCTGAGTTCACACAGCATTACGGCATGCTTGATTTGTCCAACAATGAATTAGCAGGGTCCGTCCCACGCTCAATTAAGGATTGCATAGTTGTGAAGGAGCTACTTCTTCAGGGAAATAAGCTCACTGGGAGCGTTCCTCGTGAAATTTCTCTGCTTGGTAATTTAACTTTGCTTGATCTATCTTTCAATTACTTTACAGGTCCAGTGTTCCCTCAATTGTTGTCAATGACAAGCCTACAAGGTCTCGTACTTTCTCATAACCAGATAAGTGGATCTATTCCTGATAATCTTGACTCTATGATGCCAAGTTTAGTCAAGCTAGATCTTTCAAATAACTTGTTGAGTGGTCCATTGCCGCCTTCTGTATTTAGTGTCAAAAGTTTGACCTATTTGGATATCAGCATGAATTCTTTCTCGGGCTCGTTGTCTTTTGATGTTAGATCCTCTAGCTCTTTGTTGGTCCTAAATGCTAGCAACAACCAACTCTCGGGTCCCCTTGACGATTCTCTCTCTAATATGACTTCCCTTTCCATGCTAGATCTCCATAGCAACTCAATTACCGGCAACTTGCCGCCATCACTTTCAGCTCTTGCTTCCCTCACATATATTGATTTATCCAGCAACAGTTTTCAAAAGTCCTTTCCTTGTAGTATTTGTGACTTAGAAGGCCTTGTTTTTACCAATTTCTCCGGCAACAAATTCACTGGCCTAGCACCTGATGCTTGCACTAAAGCTACAAAATGCATACCAAGTGAACCTGTTTTACCTTCCAGGGAAGAAAACTATGCATCTTCACCACTTCTAAGCCATGCATCTGTCTTGGCTATCGCCTTTGGTGCATCGTTCATTTCGCTTGTAGTGCTCATCGGAGTTCTCAGATGGAGAATGCTGAGACAAGAAGCTGTAATTCTTGACAGAGGTAAAGGTAAACTAGGGAAGACAAGTGATCCCACATCTACTGATGAGCTTTTGATTAAGAAGCCAAAGGAGCCTCTGAGTATCAATATTGCAACCTTTGAGCAATCTTTGTTACGGATCAGCCCTACAGCTATTCTTTCAGCAACTGAGAACTTCAGCAAGAGTTACATCATCGGTGATGGTGGCTTTGGTACTGTATACAGAGCCAAATTGCCTGAAGGCCAGACTATCGCTGTCAAGAGATTGAATGGAGGTCACGTGCATGGTGATCGCGAGTTCTTTGCTGAAATGGAAACAATTGGGAAAGTAAAGCATGAAAATCTGGTGCCATTGCTTGGCTATTGTATCTTTGCTGATGAGAGGTTCTTGATATACGAATACATGGAGAATGGAAGCCTTGATTTCTGGTTGAGAAACCAAGCAGATGCAGTAGAGGCGCTTGACTGGCCAACTCGTTTCAAGATCTGTCTAGGGTCAGCTCGTGGACTTGCATTTCTACACCATGGTTTTGTTCCACACATCATTCACAGAGACATCAAGTCAAGCAATATACTCTTGGACAGGAATTTTGAGCCACGGGTATCGGACTTTGGCCTGGCTCGGATCATTAGTGCATGTGAGAGCCATGTTAGCACAATCCTTGCTGGTACATTCGGGTACATACCACCCGAATATGGACAGACAATGATGGCTACAACCAAAGGTGACATATATAGCTTTGGAGTCGTGATGTTGGAACTGGTGACAGGAAGGGCGCCGACTGGACAGGCTGATGTTGAGGGAGGCAATCTTGTTGGCTGGGTGAGGTGGATGGTCGCGAATGGCAGGGAGATTGAAACATTGGATCCATTTTTTGCTGGTTCAGGATTATGGAAGGATCAAATGCTGCGCGTCCTTTCCATTGCAAGGTTATGCACCAATGATGAGCCATGGAAGCGACCAACAATGCTCGAAGTGGTGAAGCTGTTGAAGGAGGCCAAAAGCAATGGTTCCCGTGGAGGGTGATTGAATCTACACCACATTAACATGATTAGATTACAGGTTCAAGAAAGGGTAGTGAATGGTCTAATTAATAGGATCATGGTTCTTTGTGTTGTGCAACTATTTATTGTATAATTGAAACTAGTTTTATGAGTTCATAGAAGTCTGATGTAAGTTAGTAGAGATATAGTGTGATGCTTAATCAAAAGTTGAAAAAAGACTTTGTTGTTCCCTTAAACTGAGATATAGAAGTATATGTATGTGCTTAAACAGGGAAAACTTGCAGCTATACCCTCAATGAAGTTTTTTTAAGGCTAAACAAACTAATATCTTCCTGAGTTACTAAAAGTTAATTAAAAAACCAGTGACCAACACTCATCTATTCATCTATTAACACATGTACATATTAGAAGAACAGATGACAAGAAAAATCAGTAGGAAAAATGATAGAAAGGAGACTAATAACAGTTAGCAAAAATGTATTAAGAGCAAAGCTTTAAGATGTATACCAAGAATAAAAAGAAAAATAAGATACACGACAATTAATGTATTAAAAATATGGTATATGAAAAGATTCTGCCAGAATTTGTTGTTAGGCTTGCTAATGGAAATAAAGAAACCGTTGACTTTCACGAAGCTTATAGCCGCGATTAGCAATTGCGATCCATAAATCTCATTCTAGTTTTGCGATTTATAACTTGCAGTCTTCAGCAATTCTGATATAAGTCACATTCATCATTTACGATTTTGTAAGCCATATTCATAATTTGCTTTATAAGTCAGTATTAGACACTTGCTATTTATAAGAGCATTTCATCAATTGCGATTTATAGTATCATTCACCAATTGCGATTTATAAATCGCATTGATCAATTCATAAGTCGCTTCGCATGCACCAATTAATAAGTCGTATTTGTTGCGATTTTTAAGTCACACTCAGAAATATCGATTTTTAAGTCCATACACAAAAACAATTTATAAGACATACTCAAGAATTGCTATTTATAAGTCGTAAACATTGCGTTTACAAGTGACATTCCTTGCTGTTATGCTTTACCTTTAAGTCTTATTTTTGTTGTCAAAAACTGATGAAGCTAGCACACACCTTTTCCTACAATTGATATCTAAATTCTTGTCATCAAAAATTAATGCTTGAATCAAAATCAAATGGAAAAGCTCTCTATTTATAATATATTTTAGACTTTGTATTATTTCCATACAAGAATAATATTTCTGAGCGTCATAATCTGTAGAATTTCTCCTTTATTTTGTCCTTTTCATTCATTCGGATTTCTTCCGTTTCATCGATTTTGTCCGGATCCCACCTGACTTCCTTTTATCAATTGTGTGTATAGTTTCTTATAGTTGTGAAGAGACTATTCTTTTGAATTGGGAGCAACCTTCAACTTTTGCTGAGTTATTATCAAGAGATCAACCTTACTTTGAATTTGAAGAATGTCATTTCATGGTTCGAAAAAGGTACATTTGGATCTTAACAATTCTTAAGTCCCCTCTAATGCCGAAACTTATACAGTGGCGAAGTCAGAAGTTTTATTAAGGAGTGTCAAAATATATAAAAGTAAATATATCAAAAAATTAAGGGGAGTCAATACATAGTATACATACATATGAATTTATTTTTTACCTACGTACACAGTGTAATTTTTTCGCGAAAGGGTGTCATTTGACACCCCTTCATATAAGGTGGCTCCGCCATTGAACATATGACATGTTGGATCGCCACACATACTCCCGCATGCCGTTTCAATTTATATGACATAATATTAGTGGATACCAAATTTAAGAAATAAATAATAATTTTTAAAACTTGTAGTTTTAAATATGTCATAACATTTGTATAATTATATATAAAATTTTTAAAATTTGTAGTCTAAACATGCCATAAGATTTGTGTCAGAGTGAGATTCAAGATTCAAAAAAGTTTCTGAGTTCAAGTTAGGAATTCTATTATATTGCATTTGTTTACTGAATCTGTTTACCGAATTCAAAATCTATTATTTATACTTATTAAATGAATCTTTTAACACATATACAATGTTCTTGCCAAAACAATATACTCCTTCCATTTCAATTTAGATGAGGTAGTTTGATTCGGCACGAAGTTTAAGAAGAAAAAAAAAGACTTCTGAAACTTGTGGTCTTAAAAGCTTAAGGGGTAAAAGCTTTGTGGGACCATGATATTTTTGTGATTATAAAAGCTTCTCATTAAGGGTAAAATGAATAAAATAAAAAGTTTAAAGTTAAATTATTTTAAAATTCTACTATATCGCATTTGATCTACTGAATTCAAAATCTATTATTTAAACTTATTAATTGAATATTTTAACACATATACAACGTTCGAGCCGAAGCTATTAATTCCGAACGAACTCATAAATAATGAGCTAGATCTCTCCTTATTTGTATGACAAAACAAAAGTTCTTCATTAAAGACAAAATGAGAAATTTCCTCACAGATGAGATCTAACCATTGATTTGGGTGTTGGGCTTCCTGGTTGCCTGCCTTCTTGTGTGGAAATGCTTTTCATGATCTCCGGCTCTTTCCCACCAGCTCGACCAACATTTTGGATTTTGGAGTTTTTTTCCCAACCTAGGTTAGGTTGGGGGGGGGGAGGGGGTTATTGTATATAAAAATGGATGTGTTGGTTTGTGGGCTCTATGTTTATATTTCTTAAAATGGACAACTAATCAGCCAAAATTAGGCATGTCTTAGCTACAGTTTAACAACCTAACTACTATCTATCCCCACATATTATTCTCTTTTTGGCTTGTCTCACTCATCAGTCTCATTCCTCCAACCTTCTTGCATCTTCTTCTACATCTTTAATCATTCTATCTTTAATTTACTAAGCCAATTGTTATCTCCCGCAGCTGCTTCGCCCTTGCTTCTTGCTTTATCTCTTTCTTTACTGTGATTTGGATCTATCTTTATTCTGTTCATAGTTTTATTAGTGATTTCAAGAAAATATGAAGTTTACATCAATGGAGTGTGGTTCTGAGTCAAGTGTTGCAGTGGCAAAAACCAGCAGCAGCCAACCTCCAGCTGAGAACATAAAAAGTTCAGTATTAAGTCAAGTTCCAACAAGTATGTAATTTCTTTTAATTTCTTTGAGTTAATTTGTTCAATTATGTTTTGTAAAGTTTAGTGAATGGAGTTCCTTGGTTTGGATTGAAAATTACTTCCATGTTAAAACTTACTAAACATACACGTGAATCCAGGATTCAGAGTTAGTGAGTATAGAATAATTATGTATGATTTTATAGTAGCTATACAATAGCATCGCTACTAAAAAAAATAGGAATTAGTAACAGGCAAATTTTGTAGTTAATAAAATGTTATGTCATTAATCCTACTTAGGCGATAAATAAGCAACAGATTATTAAGAAATTTTGCTAGCTACGAGCGACTTAATGACATATTAGCTAATTTCAGAGTTTTTTTTGTTAGTGCATATATATATATAGTACGAGCAAAAAGCAATAGGTTCAACAAGAGTGAATAACTGCGTATGATTTTATAATAGCTATACATTAGCATCACTACTAAAAAAATAGGAATTAGTGACAGGTAAATTTTGTAGTTAAATAAAATATTCTGTCATTAATCTTACTTAGGCGACAGATAAGCAACAGATTATCAAGAGTTTTTGCTAGTTACGAGCGACCTAATGACATATTAGCTAATTTCAGAGTTTTTTTTGTTAGTGCATATATATACATAGTACGAGCAAAAAGCAATAGGTTCAACAAGAGTGAATAACTGCGTATGATTTTATAATAGCTATACATTAGCATCACTACTAAAAAAATAGGAATTAGTGACAGGTATATTTTGTAGTTAAATAAAATATTCTGTCATTAATCCTACTTAGGCGACAGATAAGCAACAGATTATCAAGAGTTTTTGCTAGCTACGAGCGACTTAATGACATATTAGCTAATTTCAGAATTTTTTTTATTAGTGCATATGTATATATAGTACGAGCAAAAAGCAATAGGTTCGACAAGAGTGAATAACTGCGTATGATTTTATAACATGTATTATTGACATTGTTTATTTGTATGTTATTAAGAAAGACAAGTAGGAGAAGAGAGTTCATCAAAAGTGAAAATAAATGGCTTTTGGGGATTTTTGGCCAGACGACAATTTTCTCATGGTGTACACATGTTGAAAAGGGGTTTCAAAGGCTTCTGTCAATTATTTGGTAAGTATTCTGTCGCGCACTGTGTTGAGGAACTTGTTCTAAAATACCGTAACGAAAGAAATATAGGAGTTTGTCGCTAGGTATTTGACCAAAATTTAAGCTAGTACTTACACTATTTGCTTGTTTATTCAACTGCACTATTTAAGCTATTTTCTAATTAAGTCTTTAATCCACATTTATATTTCAAACAGAAAGATAAGTTAGTTTTAATATAATATGATAATTTAAAAAAAAATTATAGTGTCACTAATCATTTAAATCCAAGATATAAAGGAGATATAACTTCGTTAATGTATTGTCTTGATTATTATTTGCATTATGTTAATTAGCAAATGTAGATTGAAAAGAATGGAGTAAATTTTATGGGTGATCATCTAGCTTTGTACGCATTGTATAAAAGTCATTTTTCTTTCTTTTGCTACATAAAAATCATTTTACTTTGCTTCACTTTGCACAAAAAGAACTTTGGACATTTTTTGTTAAAACCCCACCTAAAATGTGAGACAAAATAAAAAAAAATGATCCTTATATTTTCTTGTAAGTTTAATATGCACCCATAAATATACTCCTTAGTTGTTTTGATTAATAAAGCTGTCAAAAGTAAGTAATTTTAGTTTTCGTCGAGTATTTAACAATTATAATTGTTGTTTTAATGAAAAATGCGAAAAAGAGATTACTATGGAATCACATTTAGAAGTGTATTTTTTATAATTTCGACTTATTTATTATAAGATTTTGTATAACTTTTTGAGGTGTAATATGCTATTTTAAAGTTTATTTCTAGCATCTTGTGCATTTTTTTGTTTTACGACTTTTGGATTTGACAAGTCCATCCCATCAAAGTATTTAGTCTTACTTGCAATTAGGTATAAAATAACTGAATTTTGTTGTTTCATAATTAATCATGCGGTCTGAAAATATAAAATCCGTATATCATGAACGGAGTAACTCATTTTCAACGTGAATATAGGTTAGTTGCATTAAAGTCAATTCTAGTAATTAAATTTAGTTTTCAGTATATTTAATAAGCGCTCACTTTTGACAATCTTATGGGATCAAAATAGCTAAGGAGTATATTTAGGGGCTCAATTTGAATTTACCTTAAATATAAGGATCATTTTTTGTCATTTTCTCTCACATTTTAGGTGAGTTTTTTTTACAAAAAATAATTAAAGTTATTTTTATGAAAAGTGAAGTAAAGTAAAATAACTTTTATGTAACAAAAAAAAAATAATAACTTTAGAAAAATAAGCACAAAACTAAGTGACCACCCGTGAAATTTACTCAAAAGAATGCTATAAATAATTTGCCTTAGAATTAGCATATGTGGCTGTAAGAGTATGACGTAGATTCAAGAATAAAAATAAGAAAGAAAATGCTGAAATAATACAATAGACAAGAATTGTGACGAAACAAATATGGCAAAACCAATCCATTTTTTGGTAACTCGTCTAACACACCAAAGTTAAGAATATGTTATAGCTTTCATGTTTTATTTTAAAAAAACAAATCTATGACCATAAGCTAGAATTGTCTCATGTTTGAATAGGTTATGATTTTGTTATTTGATTCAATTTATTTTGACCAAATAAACTTTGAATGAGTGGAATTATGATCCTTTTATTGATTTAATATGTTTTCTACTCACTCAAACTTGACTCAACTCGTCAATACGTCATTTCTACTACGAGGATACATCAATCAACGTTGTTAAAACTTTACAGATAAGATCAGATTTTAGTAAAAAGATAGGGATGGTTTACTGCACATGGCCCCTGCAGAGGAAAGGCTTTATCCCAGCGAATAGAAGATACTCAGCTCCACACAGAAAGGTCTAACAAAGGAACAGCGCGTACGGTTGGAGTATCCTCGCTCAGAGGCTAAAATGAATTGAATTCTAGAGATCAGAGGAAAGGCTTTATCCCAGCGAATAGAAGATACTCAGCTCCACACAGAAAGGTCGAACAAAGGAACCGCGCGTACTGTTGAAGTATCCTCGCTCAGAGACTAAAATGAATTGAATTCTAGAGATCAAATACGGGAATAAGAAGCAAACTCGCCTTCCTAGGAATTTATAAGCGTTATATTTTGAATCCGTCTTTGATTATCATGTCTTTTTCTTTTTTTTTTCCTCTTGCAGTGTATAAAGAAGAGATTGAAGAAGTGGAAATGGAGATGGAAATAGGGAATCCAACAGATGTGAAACATGTAACTCACATAGGATATGATGGATCTACAAAAATAATTAATCCTGTTAAAGGTTGGGAAAATTCAAAAGCACCTGAATTACTTTCTTTTCCTAATTCAATCTCCATTAAACAATTTGAGCTTGCTATGGCTTCTCAAGCTAATGGATCCTCTAGGTTTTAGTAGCAATATATTTTCTCTACCTTTTTCTTCCATTTTTTTTAATGTAAGTTTGTTATTTCTTTTTTTTTTTCATTTCATGATCTTCATTGTCATTTTCTTCTTCTTTTTTTAGTGATTCCTTTATTGATTTGACGTGTTTTCTACTCACTCAAACTTGACTCAACTCGTCAATACGTCACTTCTACTACGAGGATACATCAATCAACGTTATTAAAACTTTACAGATAAGATCAAATTTTAGTGAATAGATAGGAATTCAAACTTGACCTGTTTTTTTAGGTTATCTTTCTTTCTAGCTTAACCATGAAGAATTTTTTTTGATATGATTAAGGAAATTAATCATATCGTTGATTAAAATAAGATTAAGGAAAACTTAATACATATTAAGTATACTTAATATGTATTATATATATTTAATGTAATTTTTTTATCAAAATAAGATTAAGGAAAACTTCAATCAAGTACTTTGATTTCAAGATCCTTTTGGCTAAACCAGAATATGTATAATATTTAGGGATTGTTTGATACTTTTAATATGTAAACAAGTTATACTGAAATTATAATGTAAATTTTAAATAATGGTGGAATTATTTGGATTATATATACTTTAGTTCCATCTCCTCGTCTAATATTTATCCATTTTCTATCTCATTTGGCCAATTATCGTGAAAGAATAAAATGCTTGACTAAGCAAAACAAGCAAATAGAGGGGTGAATTAGTTAAATGACCCTCTATAAATAGTAGTAATAGAAATACATGACAAGTTAAATTAAAAATTTTAGTTTTTATGGGCACCAACTTACATGTCAATATGTAACTTATTTACATTAATTAAAAAAAGAAGGGTAATATTGTATAAATCAAAAATTAATTTAACAAGTTTCGTATGTTATTTGCAATTAAGGGGTCGTTTGGTACGAACACAAGTAATGCAGGAACTAGTAATGTAGGGATTAGTAATGCAGGGATTTTAGTGCTGAGATTATTTTTTATCAAGTGTTTGGTTCATTGTAATTAAAATTAGCTATGCAATGTATAATCTAAGCTTGTGTTTGGTTTAAAACTGTACAAAATCATCTTTACAATTATACCCTTTAATATTCTTCTTTCTATATATAAAGAAATTTAGAAAAAGGGTTTGAGGGGCGGTTTAGTAATTTTAGAGTCTTATTCAGGTATAGTTAATGCAGGGATTAGTAATCCCTTGATTTTCTTGATATTAGCTAAGCCCTCCTATGAGGTATAAGTAATCCATGTATTAGGTATGCATAAATTGAATTGAGCAATCAAACATTGTATTGGACGAATTAAATTTTTATACAGGGATTATTTTACTTAGTACAGCCTACCATACGACCCTTTAGGGTCTTGTCCAGGTATAGTTAATGCAGGGATTAGTAATCCTTTGGTTTCTTTGGTATTAACGAAGCCCTCCTATGAGGTATAAGTAATCCATGTATTAAGTATGCATAAATTGAATTGAGCAACCAAACATTGTATTGACGGATTAAATTTTTAAACAGGTATTATTTTACTTAGTACAGCCTACCAAACGACTTAGTTGTTTGCTCCTTCTTCTCTCTCTCTCTTTTTTTTTTTTTTTTTTGGCTGTCATTTTAGGGAGAAAATCAATTTCAAGAACATGTAAAATTGCGAAGAATGAAATTCTTACTAAAATATTTTGGCAATTATTACGATTGATGAACTTGCTCCTGGTCAAAGTTCTCCAAAGTTGGAGTTAGCGGTTCATGGTTGCTATTTTGGGTTGAATGTGCATTTGATTAGCATTTTTTTAAACAAATTTGATGGATAGAAAAGATGCAATTCCCACTTTTTTTCTTTTCAGGCTAAATTGTTGGGACGGAGTTTTTATAGGGATTCAAGCTTGCGAAATGCTTTATCATTCTTACTCTTGAGTAAAACTAAACTGGCTTTTGACTTCCCCATTTCAGTTAGGGCAGATGGCCGAAAGGATCAATGCGTTATTGGAGGAGTACCGCTCCGTGGGGCACTTTGTGAGTGCCAACCCGGGTGCAGCTGCTGGACGTAGCACAATTCTGCTAAAATTTGCAAAAAAGCTCTGCATATGTCTGTTCGAGTTAGCTATGATATTTCTGAAATTTAGCATATTGGATCGCCTATGTGTTATGTCGAGATCGTCCATATATATTTACTATCATCTAAATTTATTTACTATGAAATAAAAGATCTTAACGTCGTTTAATGTACTTTAATAGCATGTGTTGACATAATAGGAGATAAATATGTGTGTGGAAAGTTAAAATCATAGCTCTATCGTCCAAGTTAATATTGAAGGTGATTATTATTAGGGATGAAATAATGTATGAAGAATAGGCGAATAAAATTCGCAAATATTGATATAAAGATATTTTTAGAATTCGTTTCTGTTATTGAATTTAAATAGTATGTCATTTGCAATCAGGGGTGGATCTACGTTGTTCGTGCCGGGTGCTAAAGTACCCATTAATCCCGACGCAAACTCTGTATAATTATATAGAAAATACAAGGAATACTGGTATAAAGAACTAGCAAGCACCCATTAAACAAAAAGTCTTCTGGGTGCTTTAGTTAAGAGGTGAGAATAGAGTGCACAAATATGAAGTGGTTAGGAATCGATTCTTGCATGAACCAATTTTTTTATATGTCCAGAGAGTGAGCACTCACGACCTTAAAATCCTGCATCCGCCACTGTTTGCAATTAGATCGCCTGTTAAACGAAGGCATCCCTTAATAGCCCATACTTAAGCAATTCAAATCGATTGACAACTCATATTTTTTTCAAACTACGTGAAGCCTTGGAAGAATATTTTCCTACTATAAAGTTAAAGACGTTCCACATAAAAAATCATATCTTTTTTTACTTCACAACCATCAAATATTTTGACAAATTTAATTTTTCTTAAAAAAATTGCTTAAGTATGTCGATATCTCAATTTTAAAATATTTTTCAGAAAATATTTTAATTATTAATATTTACTTATCTTCCTATACATAATTTAAAAATATATTAGAATGATAAGAACTTACCCATGATATCACGAGAAGAGATGGTACTATATGAACTAGATGGGCATTGTATATTGTAGAATTAAAGACATGATAAATCTATATTGTATTAAAATGAGGATAATTTCTGATATGATTAAGCTAAGTGACAAGCTACTATAAAGTCACTTGATAATTTAAGACCGTTTTGTAAATTGTAATAATATTTAATTTAAAATGAAAAATAAGATTTTTGTTGAATTTGAATGGAAAGATAGTAAATAAGATTCTTTTGAATTGAATATAAAAAAAAAAGTAAATGAGAATATTTTGAATTTAAAAGGCAAGAAAATAAATAAGATTCTTTTGAATCTTAATGAAAAGAAAGTAAATATTTATCGACAAATACTACTACTACTCCTACTATTATTAATAATAGTAATGATAATAATATATGTATCTACATTATATTAAAAGAAGAATAATTCGTCATGTGGTTAAGTCAAATAACAAGCTACTATAAAGACATTTGGGAATTTAGGATAACAATTAATTTAAATTGAAAGATAATTTTTTTTTTTAGTTTGAATAGAAAGATAATAAATAAAATTCTTTTGAATTTGAATAGAAAGAAAGTAAATATTTTTTGAAAGATATAATATAATGTCCTATCTTAACTAATTATAAAAATAAAAAAGAAAATATTATAGATAAACACTAAATAAAAAATATATATTATAGAACAACAAGTAATGTATAATTAGGATAATAGAGATAATGTAATGATATTTATACTTTAAATTGATTTTAAAAAGTTTAGCAAATAAATAATACTTAAAATATTTTTGATAAATTTAAATATAAAAGAATTTTGAGAAATAATCACAAAAGATAAAATTAAATTAAATTTTATGGGTAATAAAAAAAAATATTTATCATATTAATATAAAGTGACAAGTTAACAAAGACTCATATGGCAATTTAATAATATTAAGTATTGAATAATATAATTATGATAATAAGCAAAAAAACAAAAAAGAGGAATAAAATATAAATTTTAGGAAAAATATAGAAATATAAGACTTATAATTAGAATATGATGAGAAAAGTTCTACATATACACATAATGAAAATTATAATAGACGAAAAGTCAAGAGGCAAAATATTAAAAATAGAAAGAGTCTACGCTTATATATAATTAGTTTTTGTGGCGATTAACGTCGTTACTAAAGGTAAATAACGTCGCCAATAAAGTCAGCATAGTTGGTCGCCTCTTCTACTGGAGACGTACGACGAACTTTTAGTGACAAGATTATTTACTTTTAATGGCAACTATACGAAAAGTAAATAATGCCGCCCTTCTAGTGGCGACCTACTGAGGACTTTTAATGGTGACATTATTTACTTTTAGTGGCGACTGTTATCGCCGCAAAACACTGTTAATTTTTATGTCTTGTATGTACTAACTAGTAAAGGATGGCCCATGCTGAGCACGAGACCAAGCACTATAATGCATATCGAGGTTTTTTCTAAATTCTTACAGAAATAACCGATTGGATTTACAATTTATTTTTTTAGCTGATATAAATAAATTTTACATGATTATATATATATTCACATACTATTTTTAGTTTAGTCGGTTGAGTGGACAATTACGATCAAATTTTAAATGGCAAAAGATTAGAGAGTAATCATGAAGTATTAAGAATTTCAACGTTACACAAAATAATAGTAACAATATCCAATAGCTAAAAAGGTGCACGACTCATTCTTATTAGTTTTCACTTTTATAGTATATTGGACTTTCAGTTTAATTTGTTTCTTTCTGTTATATATATATATATATATATATATTTTATTTTTTTTTTATTTTTTTTTTTTACTTTTTTTTCTTTTTCTTTTTGCTTAAGTATATTACAAGCTGCAATGCATGGTTATCGCAGTAGAATTAAACCATCCAATACACCTCAGAATTGTGGAATATATTTCTTTTTTATTTAATTTGTAAATGCACAATAAATATTTCTTTCTTTTAATGTAGTATTTAGAATGTAATATTTGATAATTTTCTTGAACGCTAATATGACTTATAGCATATGCATGAAAATTTTCTTTTTAACCAAAGATCAAATATTAGATAACCCACTATTTGTAACAACAAATATTATATGCTACAATTATTGTTGTATCATGAAATAAATTATGTTAATTTGAAATAAATAAATAAAATTGTCTTTGAACTATTACGATTGATTCTAACTTTACATTGAATTGTTAAATATTTGTTTTTAAAAATAAAATTTTATTTTAAACAATAAAAATCAGTTTGCAACTCTAAGTTCCTTTAAAAAAATTGAGTTTTTTCCATTTTAATATGCAGAGACAGATTTAGTCTTTAGTTTTTGTGTAAATAGGTTTATCTTCGGCGCAAGAGTGCTCCATTAGTGAACTATTACGCACTCTTTCAAGGGTGGCTGTTTCTAGGCAAATCTCCTGGCTGTCTCTACACCCCTACCTCCTTTATCATTGAGCGATCATTTAGGGGCCTTAGCTGGTGATGCGGGCTGTTTCCCTCTCGACGATGAAGCCTTCCCTATGGGTTCAACTGTGATCAATATTATATAATTTGTTATGAAATTCTGTCTCTTGTTTTATTTAATTAAAGTAGAAGTATATATAAAGATATTGCACGTCCAATTTGAAAGAAGAAAAAAAAACTTGAATTCTTGAGTAGTGTCTTTTCTTTACCATGTTGTTTAATATTTAAAAAATATTTGGCTCGTCATTTTGTAGGTGGCCATTTATTTAGCATATTAATACATGAAGGATGAGATGTTATGTGTTTTGTATTTTTATCATACAAATTATCTAATAATTTGTTGCATTTATTGGGGAATGGTCAATGTATCGAAAATATTTTCATACTTTTTGAGAGAGAAAATATGTGCATGGAGGAGAAGTCAAAGATAATCTCTAAAGGGGCTTACGAAAGAGCGGAGTGCTTACGGTCGTGGTAGCTGCGAAGCCTCTTGGGTCTTCCTCTCTCGTCTTTTTTCCTCCGGCCTTCCTCTAGTAATTGACCCTTTCTTTTCTGCTACGCCTATCCATCCGTCAGATTGACATCCAGCCGGATGAGCTAAAAACTGGGTTCAGAGCCTTCTAAGTAGCAGATATATTCTCACAGTGAACCGTAGGTGCAACCGAATTTCGAATTTCCAATTCTCCGAGAAGTTGTTGCAACCAAATCACTTCGACGACACTATCAGCAACTGAACTAGACTCGGCTTCTGTACTGGAGCGAGAAACTGTCGGTTCAATAATCTGATTGCTTTTGGGATATAAATTGTGTTTAAACTTTACTAAAATTACCTAAACACATACAAGCAACTATGTACTAAAGGATAAAAAAACAGGGGCAAAAAAGAAACTTCAAAAAGTGGTGCCAGGGATGTGTTGATGTTTAATGAGATAAGCAAGGGTAGTTTCGTCAACGCATTGAAAACTTTAGTACAATTACTTTTAGACCATTCATGTTGTTGGGTTTTAATGACATTACCAAAATACCCTCAATTGTGCCAAGCAGACATGTTTGACCTTCTCTGCGCTATTCCCTCTTATTAGCAAAAGTACAAGTAATAGTAGTAATAATAGTAATACATTTAGGGGTCATTTGAATACACGTTATGCCGGGATTAGTTATACTGAAATTAGTTATTTCGAAATTATTTATTATTTATTATTTGATATGTTGTATTAATTTTCAATTCTTACATCAACAAGTATTAGATAATTTTTTGAGGCTCTAGTTTTCAATTCTTTGAAATATATTTGCTAATTTCTTCTTCTAAATTTCTTGCTGATATCGAACAATAGTTGATGAGAGAGAACGGTCCATCCCACCATAATGGATCTCTCCTACCGCTACCTATTAGTGGATCGATTTAGGGAAGGAAAGATGAGGTGCGAAGCGAAGGTGCGGTCCAACTGCAGGAAAGACCAATCGCAGAGACAACGACGAGTTCAGCCACCACCTCCGAGTCTGAGCTCTGCTCGAGCATAGTCAGACAGCTTCGTTTTAGGTAGAAAGAACAACCAGTGTCAGAGAGCGCTTACTTCTTCCTTCAACCTTGAGAAGAGCATATGCTGCAAATGAAGGGAGGCATTACGGGCCGACTAAAAGAAAAGCAAAGTTTCGTAGACTCGGTCAAGTCGCTTATAGAATGCCGATCGCCCTTACGCGGTCAATGAATTCATACTAATGCTAGGACTTGTCGCAAGCTAATTCGAAAATGAAAGAAATCTACCGAAATTTTATCATAATAAAAATAAAAAGAATTAATATATAAAGGATTTCAATTAGAAAAAGGAGTCTTTGAGCAAAAGTTTATAATTTTCAAGCAGATAAAGAGAAACAAATGAACCCAAAGAATATTTGGAAAGAGGACCTTAGTGATATTTTTGTGAATTTCTCTATTTCATCATAGGATAATAATTTCAGCACTAATTATCTCACTTCTCCAAAATATAAGTTATCTCGATACTAATTTTAATCCCGAATAACTTATCCAATCAAATAAGATATAAGGTGGTATTAAATTTTTATCCCGACACTATTTTTACTTATCCCTTCTGCCGAACTTCCTTAGTATTATAATATTTTTCAGATCGCGGTTTCTGCTTCTCCTTCATCCAACACCAGTGAACATTTCCCCTCCTATTTTACAAAAACTTTCTCCATAGACTCTCTCTTTCTCTCATTTGCAAAACCCATTTGCGGATTTGGTATAATAATGTATTTATTTTTCTATTTATCTTTTATATTATTATAATTATATTTTGAGATGTTTATGTTTTTTTGCAGAAAATTACCAGTTTTCAGCTCAGATTGTGGAGGAAAATGGGGTTCTTGGTAACAACTCTAATTTTTGTTGTGGTGGGAGTTATGGCATGTTTCTGTGCTGGAATCTGCTGCAACAGAGGCCCTTCCTCTAATCTGTATGCTCTAATTTACAAATTCTGTACATTACCTTCACATTGTTTTATTTTTGGGCCTATTGTTGTTGATTATTCTGCAGGCTGCTTGATTAACCAGCTTTATTATCAGAAATTAATGTCTATTTAGTGTATTAGAGATTCACTTTTTTACTAAAGTTAGTAACTTTTTTGTTTTAATTGAACTAATTGATGGTTGATTAATTGCTCCCTCTGTTTAAAAAAGAATGAATCTATTTCATTTTTAGTCCATTTAAAAAAGAATGATCCTTTTCTAAATTTGGAAAAATTGCAACTTTAAACTTCCCATTTTAGCCCTAATGAGATAATTTATAGCCACAAAAATGTTTTCGACCACAAGATTTAAAAGTCTTCTGCTTTTGTTAAACTCCGTACCAAGTCAAATAGGTTCATTATTTTGGAATAGAAGGAAGTATATGATAATCACTTATCTATTGATCAGAAATATAATTAGAATATTGTACTTCTTTTCAATGCTTCTTTGATATTGCATCAGTTCTCTATTTTGTTTCTTGCTTAGACTGATTGGAGAAGTCTATCCATTTCTTTTACCTTTTGTTATGGTGGTGTCCAGCTAGCTTTAGCGCAGCTCGATTATTCTGCTGAATGCTTGCATCCTTTAATCCATACAAAGTGTACTATTCACTTAGGTGGATTGGAAATCGCCTAGATTTTTAGTCTGTATCCGGTGATAATGATTTGAGCACAAGATTGTTGAATGATTTGTGCTGAAACGTTTTTGATCCTTTGATCATATCTGATCTGGAATGGTCTGGGAATTTCTGAATACGTTTGAGATAACAGACACTCGGGGAGGTACTATAGGAAAAAGTCAGAGCATCTACTTCAGCTATGCTCTTCTGACTATCGTGACTTTGAATAAACCTTCAAAGACTTGAGCTTTAAGATTTCACACATTAATATTCCTTACATTGAGGTTCCTCATATTTAATATAGGTTAGTTAAATTCAAAATGATATATGTTTTATGTGTTGCTTATAGTTGGATCAAAAGCAGCAGAAACTTTCTAATTCCCTTTTGATTAAGCTTCCTCAGAATACTTTGTAATTTGCATGATTGTTAGTAAGTCAAACATTCAAATGGTTGCATTATAATCAGTTCTCTGCTCGAACCTCCTAATGTTAAGATTGTGATTAACATTAGAAGCAGTAAAGCATATTCTTTGTTAAGTATTTGAAGATCATTAGAGAACAAATATCAAATCAAAGGGGTTTCAAATACATCTACCCTCATTTTATGTTATGAATATCTGTAAAGTCCTTGTCTTATTGAAAATTGAATTGACTTATCCTAGATTTCATGATTCTGCCAATTTGGATAACTAAGAGAACCAAACATGTTTTAGCAAATACATTCGCTGCTATCTTCTTAGCTTTCTGGTAACAGAAAACTATGAGCTCCGTTGTTACATCTCTAACTGAAGTTTGGTGATGCAGGTTACACTTGACATTGATTATAACTGCTACGGTATGCTGTTGGATGATGTGAGTCTCTCTATCTCTCCCTCTCGTATTCTCTCTCTCTCTCTCACATCCATGTGCACACCACACCCGCACACTCAAAGCGAACACACGCCCACAAACAGAAAAGGAAAAAGAAAAAGAAAAAGAAAACACACTTTTGGCATGCCTCGCTCAAGACATGGTGCATATTGCCATATTTCTTGAATGTTGAAGCATGACATCGCGTGTTTGACCTGAAACAAGAAATTACTTAAGTCTTATTCTGAATTTTCTACATCTCATTGCATGATTTAAAGGTTTTGATGTTCAAAGAGGTTATGTGGTTAATCACTCATGTAGAATACCTTTCTGCTCCTGAGTACGTGTTTTTGGTCGAATACTTGTTTAATATATCGCTCATGCTCTCCAAATTGCCCGAGTGTGCATAGACTATGCAGTAGCATTGTTCGATTTGTCCGTTTTTGTATATTGGGATGATGCTACAATGAAGAACATATAGTCATTTGAGGAGTTGGCTGGTTAAGTAATTGAGCCATGTACTCAATTATCATCACTCTAGGATAGATGACTGCCGACCTTAAGCCCTCTAAAATGAGTTACAAGCTGATTTTCTTCGTAGGACGACTTTGGATATTGGCATGGGATCCGTACCGGATCTGGTCAAACAATTTTGAGTACTTTGACTATGACGAATGAAAAAATTCGAGATGAGATACAATTTGATTCCTAAAATCAGAACCAAAAATAGGGTAAATTTGAATAAAATAGCATACCTTATCTAGGAAATCAAGAATAAAAAAGAAATCCACGCTTTACATAAGTACTCCACAAAATTTCTCATAATTTAGAAATATTTTTAAATTTTTATTTTTTTGAATTATTTTTTGTCGGATCCTTGCGCATCCGTATCCGTACTAGGATCCGTATACCCGAATCTTAAAATTTACAACTTGGAGGATCCGACCTCTAGATCCGCACCCGTGTCGGACACCAAACTCGTGTCCCAGCAACTTAGTATAATATTGTGTGACCATCTCATATAAAAGCTTAAACTTAGAGAGAGAGCAAGCTTTTATTTGCTTAATTGTGTTTTAACACGCCTCTTCATGTGCATGCGTTATTCTTTTTCTCGGGTCAGCATGTGAAAATTCTTTTTGATACTAGGTGATTGTGAGACTTGGGCTGAGGATCTCTGTCTTAAATAGCTTTTACAATGAAAGATTCGATTTTATGCTTAGTAGCTCAGCTTCAAAATGAGTGTTGTTGAAATACAATTCTTGGAATTGGTCTTTTGTTAATATAAAACTGGACAAGATTAGAAATTATGATATGCACCTGAAGGTGTAAGTAGCACATAGAGGACAAAATGAGAGGTCACATTAGACGGTTTAGCAATGTTCCATATAGATCTTCAAATGTAACAATCGTGGTCTGATAATTCAAGGTGCTAAAAGTGGAGGACGTGGACCTGAAATCACATAAAAGGGAGCTGTTTTAAGTACCCATTATCTGTTAAAGATAATGTCGACTTGGCTAAGACCAGAGCATAATTGAGGTAAAGGATCCATATAGGTAACACTGACTAATTGGGGTTAAGGCTTAATCATTGTTGTTACACTAACATCTGTGTTTGCCGCCAGGTTAGAGACTTCTTTGTCGAAAAGTAGTTGAAGTACTGCTAGTCTGTCTGGTTGAACTACTGGTGAACCATAAGTTCTTTTAATTTGCTTTCATTTTATACTCAACCAACTTGAACGGCGTATTTATGGAATTTTACTGTTCCTAACGCTTTTATTGTTCTTATGGATAGGTGGGCGATTGTGTACCTTGCACAGTTGAAACCACTCATCGTTCCAATCTTGAGTGAAGGAGAATGAGATGCTTACGGAAGCCAGCAGCCATCCAATCCATTATTCAAGGAAGATTAATGAGAGGAAGAAGTATTTTGAGACATGTAGTAGCTGAAGATTCTGTTATATCAAAGTTTTCTGTGTACTTGTAGTTGGTGGAAACAAGTTTAGTTTGTTTTGTAGATTCATAACATGTTTTTCTAGTTCGAAATCCTTCTGGGGACATTTCTCTGAGCTTTGGACTAATGGCAAAAATAACAGATGGATGATGTAACTGGTAGCTCTTACTCTCTGGCCTCTGCTGTAATAAGATCATTTTCCATCTGCATTATTTTTTTTGTCATCTTTATTCTCCTTGATGGACATATTTACTTGGTAATCTATACTAGTGGAAAGTAGAAGGTACTCGGTGTACCTTGACAAAAGTAGAAGGTACTCGGTGTAATAGTCAAGGTACGTGCAAACTGGGTCGATGACGGTGCCTTCCGTGTTCAACGAAAGGCAAATTACAATTTTTTTTTTCACATTTCGATTTGAATTGAAAATCCTATTCAAACATTTTGCAGAATTAATTTTTAGAATATATATTAGGCTTTTATTTACATCACCTGTATAATATTTGAAGATTGCTATCAATATATTCTATGCTAAGGTAATTATCAAATTGTTAAGATTAAAAAAAAATGTGAGAAAGACATGAATTACACGACTAGTTAAACTAGAAGTTTATGAATCCAATATAACATGAAACAACTAGCTCCATAATTATAAAACCTTTGGTCGTTTGGTACGAACATTAGTAATGCAGGTATTAGTAATGTAGAGATTGTAGTGATGAGATTATTTTTTATCAAGTGTTTGGTTCATTGTATTAAAAATTAGCTTGTGTTTGGTTTAAAACTGTACAAAATCTTCTTTACAATTATACCCTTGAATATTCTTCTTTCTGTATATAAAGAAATTTAGGAAAAGGGTTTGAGGGACGGTTTAATAATTTTAGGGTCTTATCCAGGTATAGTTAATGCAGGGATTAGTAATTCGTTGGTTTCCTTGGTATTAGCTAAGCCTTCCTATGAGGTATAAGTAATCCATGTATTAGATATGCATAAATTGAATTGAACAACCAAATATTATAATGAACGGATTAAATTTTTATACAGATATTATTTTATTCAGTACAACCTACCAAACGGCCCCGAGAGGTTATTTGTTTCAGAATAATCACATAGAGAGTATAATAATGCTGAAAATAATACATAGGCAAAAATTCTGCAATTTAAAAAAAAGAAAAAAGAAAATCGCTTTTAGAATAGGTGACGACCTATTGTCCAAAAAATAAAAGAGGTAACGTCGTCTCCTAAACGACACCTCCCTCCAGAGTCCAGATCGACAATTCTTAGGCGAAAAAAAATGAGAAAAAACGACCGGAAAAATCATCAGAATTCCTAAAAATGTCAAATTAATTTCACATTTGAATGTCTCCTCTTCTTCCTCTTTATCCCAATCCAACAAAATTGCGGAACCGATCAAAAGGCTTAGGTTTGAGCTTTTTGACATTCCCGAAAATCAAATCATTCCGCAAAATGGTGGTGCCTTTATTACAGGCACCGGAATTTAGGAAATTAAGGAGATCAGCTTTAATATTAGGCCTCTCTAATGCGCTTATAATAATAATGGGAGCTGTTATTGTAATTATTACGCGTTATTCGTGTGGAGAAAAGGATATTGCACCAGTTTTTGTTATAATGATGGCTAGTTTTGTAAGAATTGGTGCTATGATTGGAACTGGTATTGCTCAACAAGATACTGCTTCTAGTATTTTAACTTCTCAGCGCGATTTGCCTGATTCTCAAGCTGCTATTCGACACCAAAGACGGGTAAAAAATTAACCTTTTTTATTTTTTATAGTAGTTTTGATTATGTGCAACGGTGAAAAATGTTATTTTTGATACTATTATGTGGCGGTGTTTGATTGAAGTATTAATTTGACTTCAGTATGGAAAAAAATTGGCTTAGGGATTATATTAGTGACAGTGAAAGAAAATGTTGAACTAGTTAAAAGTTTTGTTTTTCTTTAATAAAATGATGACATGAGTTGAGTTTAAATGGAAAATTGAGGATTCATATGGCCGATCCCAACTTGTTTGAGACTCAAGCATAGTTGTTGTCTTTAAGAAGTTTGTTTGATGAAGAACTTTACATCAAAGTTCAGCTATTTTTCATGTGGAACGAGACTTTGAAAGAAATTTGAATGTATTTTTTTCATAGCTTTGATCCAAAGAAGAATGGGATTGTAGAGTTAAGAGGCTTGTACCTACTCGTTTCTTAGGTGATGTTACAAGATTAACACACAAGCATTACATGAGAGAAGAAAGGTGGTCATTGGATTGAAAGCAGTTTACTTCCACTGTTCCACAAAATTCAGTCAATATTTGATCTTGGCTGGGATACAAGAATGTAAAGCTGGTGGCTTTCCTTTAGTATTGCCATACACCTTAAAAGGCTGCTGTAACTAGTTGGCAAGGGCATATGAGGTGACACCTCAAGTCCATAATGGATGACGGTGCCTAGGTGCGTCATTTGGTAACATAGAAAGAAAGGAATTACAAGTGTTTCGAAGGAGGATCAGAGGCATCAATTTGTTTGAGTCTAGATGTTCACAGGCTAATAATTTTTGGTGTTCGCTGAAACTTGTGAATGAATTTTGACACTTTCTGGACCTCATAGACTCTTTGCATATGTAAAGGAGTTATAGACGTTTACTTTGATGTAGATATTTAGCACATGATTCGTGGTGCTTCTACTGTAAAAAGTACTTTACTTGTATATAATAAAACATATACTTAGTAACATTTGGAATAAATTAATTATCCATCTCCAACATCAGTATCAGCATCACCACCACCGAGACCCAATACAGATGTGAATCCACGAATATTCAGAATATCAGTCGCATGGTGTACGGTTTGATCATAAAATGCATATTACAGCTTGTATTGAATTGTATCATAACTCATATTTTATTAGATATGATAACAATGGTTAAAACTAAAGCAAGAAAAGAGAGAAAAGAATTCGAATTAAAAGGTTTCTACACGGTTGTTGCTTGTCTATTCCTTTGTATGGTAGTTCCTTGTAGTTCCCTTTTGAAATAAGGGGATTTAAACGGTTGGTTTCCTATTATACAAGAGTATTTTAGAGTAGCTGGTTGATCCTTGAATCTGTTCCATGTAGGCGTCTAAACACAATTGGATGTATCGCCTTCTATACACCTTTATATTTTTTCTCTTACGCAGGTAGGGTCTGCATAAAATTTTACCTGAATAATCCCAATTTTATTTGCACACACAGCTGGATTAGGCATGTCTAGTATTTATTTTCCAGATCCAGACGCCATAATTAGCTTTTTAGACAGATCTGCTGCTCTTTCTCTCCTCTGGTTTTTAGCATTTGCATGTGTATTTATTTTATGTTTGTTGATTTGGACTGTATCTTATGGTTGAAAGAAATGGAACTGTCATCGGAGGGCATCAAGATATTTGAGCATGTGCTTTTTTCCTAATGTAAAGATTATAATTGCAGCATCTACCCAGACATATGCAACTTTTGTTTATTGTTTACATTCATGATTTAAACAGATTATAATGCCAGCCTGCTGCTTTAGTATATTATAACTTTACTTTGGCAAGACATATTCATCTGCTGTGATGGGCATGTGATAAAATTATTCTCCTTTACCAAGTATTCTCTACGTGTAAAATCATTAGAGCCCTTTGAAAGACATTTCTTGTTTGTAACATGTTTTTGGGTTTTACGTCCTGATTACAGAGGAAATATAGGAGACTGTTATTGTGGACCCGAATTGCCTCAGTAATTACAGTGGTGCAGCTTCTTGGGGCTGTTTTTCTTTTGTTCAGTGTCACAAATCTTTTGCATCGTGATACAGCATCAAGCAACTGTCTGAGAGGTGATATGGAATTGTATGCGTGCCTTCTTGAAAATTTTGATCTAATTACAATATTTTACCTTATCTTCGCCTTTTCATTCTCTTTTATTGCCTGCTTAGTTAAACCTGACTACTATGTTTGTAAATAACACAATTAACCAACATCTTCTTATTCCAGTCATCAAACTGAAAATACTTGTGAAAGTATCTTGCAGGGCTTCTCTCAAATGGTTCAAGGTGGCAACGCAACATGCTTATTCTTTTTATGGTTATTATATCTTACGTGGCTCCAGTACAATGTTTTGCTGGAGCCGAGGTCTTGAGATGGAGGTCTTTCTATGCAACAGAAGATAATGCATGGAAGGCACATTATAGGGAGGTATTTGATCATGGCATTCGTGAAGCTTTGTGCTGTCTGGGACGGGTCAAATACTTGTAGGCCTCTCTGCATATGTTGACCACAGGATTTGAATTATCATTGAGATTGTTTAACCCGCTTTCTTTGTTACTCTGTTTCCTGCATAGGACTGTGCTAGAGGAAGATGAAGTTTGTTCTGTGGCACAGTTACTTGGTGATCTTGTCACTTACCGTGCATCCGGGACAGGTCATTTGGAGCTCTTAGCAGGTTAGTGCTGTTGCAGGAGTCTGTGTTTTACTTTTACGTATTCTTTATTTGGTGCATGTAAAGTATATAGTTCACCATTCTATAGAAAGTGTTGAAGAATATGTAGAGCGGTGCAAGACCTTAAAAAATCCTTTTGGATGCCTTTTATACTTGATTGTGGACATGAAAGGTTCTTAAAAAATAAAGCTGTTCTATTATTGTATTATGTATTCTAACATCTCTTCCAAAATCATGCTGGTTGAACATATACCTGGAGAAGCGTATCCCTAATCTCCAAACTCATGAGAATACCTCTTTACTTTGTTACGTGCATTCTTGTGCAAGCATATCTGACAGTAAGGATGATAGAGAAACAGAAATAAAATAATTATGGGCTCTACCTCAAACCTTCACTCACCCAAAAAAAAATAGGGCAAAAGAGACATAGGATTATGTACATTTATCCATTTGGGTGCTGCAGTTCTTTCAGAATGTTGCAATTCAGATGTTTCGAGTGATTTGTACAAGGAAAAAGGGGTATTAATTAAGAAATAGTTATACAAGAAGTCACAAAGTTTCTTGTTGAAAATAAAATGGAAAAGAATAAAAAGGTCATTTGAAAAAATTAGAGAATTTAATCAGAGGGAGCTAAGAGGAGAATTCTTGTTCAGTTGACATGATCAAGGTTTTGTGTATTGTTTTGCGATCCTTTTCTTCGGTAAGTTCTCCTACTGTAAAAATGGTAGTGATGGATGCTAGAAGTGCTTTAAGTATTGGATTTGTTTTCTACTTGCTTGATTCATACTTATTCACTTTGGAAACAAGCTTATCTTTTTCTATCAGTAAGGTAAAAGAAAATGATCTCTTCTTGATATTCAGGACTAGCTTTATTGCAGAATCCTCGTTCATTCTCTAAATTGTATGAAGAGTCAATGATCGTACCCATGGAAAGGATGCGCGAGGCTGCTTTCTTTCATCCGTTTGCTGAAGCAGCCTACACGGTATGACAACAAGGCATTTCAATTTGACTTGATTTTCGTTCTCCTTATTTTGATGTGGAATGGTCAATTGCAGGGTCTATTACTTGATATAGGAAGAAATCCTGTACTTTTTTCATGTTCATGGCTCTATAGGCAAGGGATTCTTGCTCCCTGGCTATGGAACAGGTAAGACACCTACTGGTATATCTTGGTTGTAGATCAGCAACTTTGGATTGTTAAAGCATGAAGCAACATTTGCTTTGTAAAGTTGAAAAGAAAGGGTTTCAGTGGAACAACATAGAAGTTCATTTGGCTGCAAGTCATAAGCTTGCATATGGATGGATTATACAGGGGGAAAAATACCAAGAATGAAGGGACTCCTCTAGGAATTGACAGGATGTAAGATCTGGAATATGACATAGAAGATGCTCTAATTTATGAGCAAAAAGGATCGACAATTTCGGACAGGTTGCCAGAAAATGTGAGTTTAATGTTTTATGGGAGGACTCGAGCTTTGTACTATGTGGATAGACGGGAGCATGAACGAGGTAGCTTATGCTTTTTCATCCTCACTATCTGGTGAAACAAACTAATGATTATTCCCTTAAATAGACCATATACAGGCTCCAACTGTGGCTAGTAAAAGAAGTAAGCTTCTTCAGATCACCTTGAAGAGCTTTGGCTTAAAGGAACTCTCTGCTTAGACTTTTTAAATCTGAAAGATCAAGATGCTCGTCACTCTTAAGTATCCTAAAAGCAAGTTGGAGTATCAGACATACATACACGGTACAATCCGTGGTGCATAATAACAACTGCTTGCTCCACTCAGGGGACTTCAAATATGTGTCTAGTCTAGTACTGGTGCCAGCAACTGATTTTATCATAAAAGGATGAATGGAATTCTTGATTTATATTCAGAGATCTGATAATTTAAGATCCAGCACAATCAAATGAAGGTTCCTGCTAAGGATTATTGACTCTATTAAATCTGCTTCATTGGACAAAATCACGAACCCTTATTTTTGTGACACTAAGTTATTTTCAAATTGTTGTTTGATTGTTATCATGGTTACTTGATTCTTCTTTTCTTTTTTGAAATAAAATTCTTTTGATGTAGGCGACCTTTACTCGAAGGTGACAACTGGTGGCGAGGTCATGCAGCAGCCTTCTTGAAACATGTTCATTTGTCAGCACATATGCTCAGAAAAGGGCGTGTTAATCAAGTAAGTTAGCTTTAGATCTATAGGCTATTTTAAGCAGCTGATATTTTGCAATGACATTCCTAAGCTCTGATCAGTGATCACCTAACCATCCAGCTTTGGTGCTAATAGACTTTAGTGTAATATTATTTACTGATTGTACAGGTTACCTTTGTAATATCACCACCACTTTTTGACAAGAACCAGTTTATCAGGATATTGTGTCCGCTTATCTATTTGGTTGTATGTTTCTAAGGACATATTGAAACGATGTGATCACCTTACCAATGAACTATATTTTTGATTCTAACAACAACAACAACAACAAAAACAACAAGAAGAAGCCCAGTGAAATCCCACAAGTGGGGTCTGGGGAGGGTAAAATGTACGCAGACCTTACCCATACCTAATGAAGGTAGAGAGGCTATTTCCGAAAGATCCTCGGCTCAAAAGAAGTGAAAATGAAGCAATAAACAGACAGTAACAACAACCAGGTAATTAGACATGGGCACAAATGGAGATACGTGCAACAACAAATATCTAAGAATAAGACACTTTAAAAATAGATTCAGTCTTGCTGGAAATAATGACACAATATGAAATAGCAAGGGGCTAGGCATAACAAAATACAAGACTAGTACTAATACTATTGGGATGCATAGATGAAACTCTAGACTGCCTGTCAACCACAACCCTAATCCTCGACCTCCACACCCTACTATCGAGGGTCATGTCCTCGGTAAGCTGAAGTAGCCCCATGTTCTGCCTAAATACCTCACCCCAGTACTTCTTAGGCCTCCGTCTACCCCTCCTCTGACCTGCCTTGGTCAACCTCTCACACCTCCTAACCGGGGCATCAGGGTCTCTCCTCTTTACATGCCCGGACCATCTCAGCCTCGATTCCCGCAACTTATCTTTTATAGGAGCCACTCCCACCTTGTCCCTAATATACTTGTTTCTAATCTTATCTTTCCTGGTATGCCCACACATCCATCTCAACATCCTCATTTCTGCTACTTTCAACTTCTGAACATGAGATTTCTTGACTGGCCAACACTCGGCTCCAGCAACATGGCAAATCTGACTACTGCTTTATAGAACTTGCCCTTAAGTCTAGGTGGCACATTCTTGTCACACAAAACATCAGAAACGAGCCTCCATTTCATCCATCCCGCTCCATTACGGTGTGCGACATCCTCGTCGATCTCCCTGTTACCTTGTATCACAGACCCAAGTTATTTGAAACTGTCTCTCCTGGGGATGACTTGTGTATCCAGTTTCACGTCCACTTCTGCTTCATGATCCCCAACACTAATTTACACTTCAAGTACTCTGTTTTCGTCCTGCTCAACTTGAAATCTTTAGACTTCAGGGTCTGTCTCCACACCTCTAGCCTAGCATTAACCCCACGACACGTCTCATCAATCAACACTATGTCATCTGCAAATAACTTACACCATGGTACCTTTCCTTGAATGTGTCGCGTCAACACATCCATTGCTAGGGCAAATAAAAATGGGTTAAGAGCTGATCCTTGATGCAACCCCATCTCTACTGGGAAATAGTCTGAGTCACCTCCCACAGTTCTCACCCGAGTCTTAGCTTCATTGTACATGTCCTTAATCACCCTAGTGTACGCTATTGGGACACCTTTAATCTCCAAACATCTCCATAAACCTCTCTAGGGACTTTATCGTAGGCTTTTTCTAAGTCAATAAACACCATATGCAAGTCCTTCTTCCTTTCCCTAAACTGTTCCATCAACAACCTCCTTGCCATGGCTTCTGTAGTCGACCGCCTTGGTATGAAACCGAACTGGTTCTCTAAAATAGACACACTCCTTCTCACCCTCCTCCCTACCACCCTCTTCCAAACTTTCATGGTGTGACTCAGCAGCTTGATACCTCTATAGTTATTGCAATTCTGGATATCACCCTTGTTCTTGATTCTATATTTTTGATTCTAAGTCATTTATTAACCATGTGAGGTCTGAACTGTCAGTTTGTCATTTAAGGCCTGTAATTTCATAAATTTGAATTGCTTTAAGCCTAACTTTGGAAAGCGGCCGCTTGTTGTGTGAGGCAATGCAAGTTGAGGGGCAATGCAACTTCACTGAAGTGTATGCTTGGACAGGAGAAGCTCAAGACTTCAAGATAAAAAAACTTTGTTTTTATCTTTAGCAAGCCCATCTCATCGTGAAATGCGGGGAAAGAAGATAAGGCAGAGGTGTTGGATTATCTCCGTTGAGGAGGTCGGCGACATTGAACTATAGCATAAGTGTTAGGAACACTTCCTACGACTTACCTAGGCCTGCTGTTAGGAGTCTTGCACGAAGTTCGCTCTATGGAATCTGTTATGAGAAGTGGAGAAAAGGTTAACATGATGGAAGAAAAGATATTTAGGGGACTTGAAGGTCCTAATCAAGAGCACCTTGTTTAGCATACCAACATATTACATGTCTCTCATGTGCACGCTTTCTGTTACAGAAAAGTTGAAAAGATACCAAAAAAATTTCCTTGTGGGAGTTTGAAGGAGTGGAAGAGTCTTTTGTATAAATTAGTAAACCTTCTTATTTTATGTACATTCTTGGATCATCTGTGACATTCCATTAGTACTAGACTGGGGCGTACTCAGAACTTTTTGTAAGTGGTGTCGTGTTTACATAAATAAAAAAAGTATTATTTAATATTATTTTACCTCAAGTTGAAAGCCTCCGTAGGCTCAAATTTTTAACAAAAATGGTCCTCAAAGATCTTCAAAAAATATGTCTAGGTACAAATTCGAACCAACTACCTTTACAAGCCCAAATATAAGCTTGACCAGCGGACCAAGAAGCACTATCTGCTAGGAAGCGGTGTTTACTATATATTGCTTTATTTTTGCAGAATATTACTAGATGACATGTTACTTTTGTAGAGAATCATGTTTTTGTGTGACATTTCTCTCTTACAAAAAAAATGTTCCTTTTATGACGTTTCTTTAATTTTTATGTATGTCTAGTATGCTGGAATTTCCTCTCCCATTTATTTAATAAAACTTAATACTTCACAAGTGAAAATTTCTAACCCCTTTTTGCTGTTGAGATGGGAATGGAATCTGTCTGAGCAGTAAGAAGTTTAGTAGAGGAATGGACGATATAAAGGCTTCGATTAACATAGTAGTGATTTCCAGGCAACAATTCCTCTGCATCCCTCAAAAGTTTGCCATGCCTTTTTTTTTGAATATTGTGAATCAAGTGAAACCATGGGTACTAAAACATGTCTTATTTTGGATTTTTTTTTCTTTTTTGGCAGAAATAGGTTATGTTTATTATTGTTCCTTAGATATTGTCTTTCATTTTTCTTATCCAGAAAAGAAATATTGTCTTTCATTTCAGAAAAATAATATCTTCTATATCTCTTTTTCAGGGAAAGTGTAAAGCAGCATACTTTATTGTGGTTTTGCATAATGTGAAATCCGTTGTAATTGCTGTGAGGGGAACTGAGACCCCCGAAGACCTCATAACTGATGGTTTGGGCAGGGAATGCTGCCTTACTGAAGGAGAACTAGATAGCCTGCTACAGTAATCTCTCTCTCTCTCTCTCTCCCTCCCTCCCTCTCTCTCTCTCTCTCTCTCTCATTTTGGTCCTTTCTTGTTGCTCATGCACATTCACATGCACGTAAATCCGCTTCTGGCATTACTTTCAGACATCCTTGACTGCCCTCCTTTTACCATTATATCATTTTCTGTCTGTTTTGCATTTCCATCAATGTGTTTTACGTAAGCTAGAGTTCGTTCCTGTAAGTCCGCACTAAAATTCACGTGTCAACCTCAAAATAGAGTTACGCGTGCCGGAGAGCATTGAGTATGTTGTTTGTAAATTCTGTAAAAATTTCCAAACAGTTTTAAAAAGGTTTGGATCGGTCCACCCATTGCCTAATGATCTTGTGTTGGATGTTTAGATTCTTTCATAGTACGGGGAAGGGGGAGATGTTAGAATCCCAAGTCAGTCAAGTGTATAGGATGTAATTTCCTTATATAGTCTTAGGTAATCATTGCTCTTGAGCTAACTTTTGGAGTTGAGTTGGGTCCGTTGTCCATTTTCTATATAGAAACAATGTTATATAAAATCCAAATGAGATTCACAATAGTAACACTTTATACTGTTCAACCTGAAGCTAAAACCATAGAAAATGAAGGAAAAATTATCTATAAGCACATAATAGAATTACTGTTTGTTACACTGAGGAACCAGGAAGAGATTTAACATTCGCTGTCGTAAGGTGATGTGATTTTCTTTTTGCTTCCATTGCTGCCTAAATTACCCGTACTTGGTTTCTGCATAGGATCTATGCAGTCAGCACTATTTGACGATTCTCCTATTTTTTTCTCTTTCAAAACACCATTCTTTTTCAGTGGCAATTTTGACCCGTGCATTCGTCAAAGGGTGGTTTCATCCAAACCACACTATGCACACTCAGGAGTAGTTGAGGCCGCACGTGATCTTTACATGCAAGTAGATGGAAATTCTGAAGATGGTATAGTGCATTGTTTTCTGTATTATTTATTGATTTCCCTGTTTTTCTCTGGAACAATTTTAAAACATTCAATTTTGTACTGTTGTTTCACTTGTACAACTTACAAGCAATCTCTTGCTGTGTTTTGGTGAAAGCACTGGCTAAATCTAAATGCTAGTATTTGTTTGTGACCTGAAATCATTTGTAGCATCTAGTTTACTGAGAGTAGTTATTAGTGCTAGAATTGCAGGTTGATATGTTTGATAAGAAGGAGTATATGTAGCCAAGGCCATTATATAAGGTTGTCATCATGCTCCAACAAACTTACCAAGAGCTAGAAGTTCTTGTGCACATGGGTATTCCTTTAAAGTCCTGAACTGCTGAACATGAGGGAGAATGAAATTGTATAGGGAGGTGGTGGCCGACCATCGTCCATCATTGCTCCTTGAAGACTGTCAAAACGGTATTTCACTGTGAAGATTATCCATCAGTGAAGTTCTACACTGGAAATTTCCTGTAGTCATGCCTGATTGGGAGATTTGACTGTCAAACAGGGTTCCAGAAGCTATTGTAGACTGGGGTTTCTAGTGTGCGGAACCTGATAACAGGCTTGAAGGTGTCTTTGTTTTGATTCCCATTGGAAGCTAAAACTAATAGAGTGCTTGGAATGGGCAGAGGTGGATGAGCGATTTATTCACGATCCACAACATGTGGTCTTCTAAAACTGGCTGTTTAGGCTTGCAAAAAGAAGTGTTTTGTGGTGATAAGCGTAGTTGGACCCATTCACTTATTGCGTCTGAACTTGTTTTGGGGAGTTGGGAATTTATGCAATGGTTTCTTTGATGTGGAAATTAACATGAGTAACCCGTCATGAGCTAGTTACAGCATTCTTTCATCTGTCTTGATGTACCCAGCGTCAAATGTGCATGGATGTAGATACTGTATGCAGATTCTAAATGCACTAAGAAATAGAAAACAAGTTGCACTTTCCCATACTTGATATATGCCTACACCTGTATTGAATTCGTATTCATAGATGAGTTTATGTAACATAGGTCAAGAGTCAATTTATCAAGTAAAATGTCATGGCCCCTCACATCATCATGTCACGTAAGTGCCACTTGGCATATATTTTTGCCATATGGAAGGGTAGATAAGTTAGGGATTAGTTCATGGTAGAATCTTCTAGAATTATGGAGAATTTCCTCGGGAAAACTCTAGATGGACTTCGTAGTAAGACTCTTTTGGAAAGCCTTGGAATGTTCTAGTCATGTAGAAAATTCTAGAGGGTGTACTTATTTGTAAATATGGAAGGACTTACGTAATAATTGTTATTTACTTACTAGCCCCTAGGAGACTAGTATATAAAGGGGCCATTAATTTGTAATTCATCAAGCAAACAATTCAAGTTCTCTCTAATACAAAGCTTGCTTTAACAATTCTCTTGTGTTCTTTCTACCGTTCTCTTAGAGATCTTGAGTGTGGTAAGGCTGACTTGGCATAGCAAGAACATGAGCAAGTTGTGCAAGATCGTGAGCGAGTTGTCAAGTGCCGCACGTGTACTTAGTTAACAACTAAGGACGTGACACTGAGCAAAGGTTATGACTAAAGGAATGTTAGAAAGAATATAAGAGATTGCTAGAAGGAAGCTTTGTAGGGAACCATGGTCGAAATTACCAAGGGCGTGGTACTTGCAAAAGGGACCAATGTGAAGGTCCTAAGAGAAAGCAGTATGGTGGTGCACGGGACGCACGCGAGGTGGCAGACTTACTTTGGAGGATGAGCAAGTACTTTGAGGTAGTCAAGGAGGATGACGAAATTGTTAAGGTATGCAATGCCTCAATGTACTTGACCGAGGTTGCCGCGTTATGGTGGCGTCGAAAGTGTACTGACATGGAGAAGAGGCTATGCAATATTGAGACGCGGGAGCAGTTCAAGAAGGAGTTAAAGAAGCAATACTACCCGATGAATGTGCGAGGCTAGGGGGAAGCTAAGGGAGCTCCGACAGACGGCCACAATTCGGGAGTATGTGCGCGAGTTCACTACCTTAATGCTGCAAATCATGTCATTGTCCGAGGAAGATTCCCTCTTCTACTACATGGATGGGTGCAAAATTGGGTAAAACAGGAGTTAAGAAGACATCAAGTAGCCAACATGGGATGAGGCCATAGGAGTAGCCGAGTCACTCGTTGACTTCAAGATGGAGCCTGTCAAGTCCAAAGAAGGCAATGCCGAGAGAGGTAGGGGAGATCATGACAAGGACAATAGGGAAGGCATAGCCGAGGTATAGAAGGGCAATGGCAAGGGGCCGTCCCATAACAGATAGGGGTCCAAGAGAAACAGCAAGGGGCCGGAAAACGGTAGCGAGTACGTGCCTAAGGGAGGGTGCTACTTCTGTAAAGGATCACATCGAGCAAGTGAATGCCCTGAGTTGGGGAAGCTTGCAGTAATGATCGGGAACTTTGCTCAGGCACATAATGGTGATACAGGAGAAACCGCCTGCATTGGGGGATGCACTTGGAATCTAAGCCGAAAGTAGAGGATTCCAAAGCCTATCTTGGCGCCATGCAAATGGAGAATGGTGGTAGTAAGAAAAGTTGGGCGGACATAGTTGAAGAAGATGGCAAGTTACAAAGTGATGGCACGCTATCGGACTTAGACGATGCACCAAGTAGAGGGGTCAAGTTTGTCGTTAAGGTTGTGACCACGGAGGGCAGCCAAATAGGGAGTGGAAGCATGTACCCGATGGTTGAGAAGCTGCTAGACTTGGTTGAGCCATGGGGAGATTCAGGCCAAGAGCAAGGAGAGGCATCCGATGGGCGGAGGATCGAGGCCATCATTGCTAGCCGTCCAAAGTACAAACGAGGCAAGAAGACCAGTACCTTGTGACATGGGAAGGCGAACCACTCCATAGGGCATCATGGCTAATGGACAAAGATCTCCGGCGGTGCCAAGGTGAGGTGCGAGTGTACGTGTTGATGCTTTGTGCCGATGGCGGCACAAAATTGGGTGGGGGAGAGTATAATGGTCCCGCACATCATCATGCCACATAGGTGCCACTTGACATATATTTTTGCCATATGGAAGGGTTAGATAAGTTAGGGATTAGTTCATGGTAGAATCATCTAGAACTATGGAGAATTTCCTTAGAGAAAGCTTTAGATATTTATGGACTTGGTAGGTGTACTTATTTGTAAATATGGAAGGACTTACGTAATAATTGTTATTTACTTACTAGCCCCTAGGAGACTAGTATATAAAGGGGCCATTAATTTGTAATTCATCAAGCAAACAATTCAAGTTCTCTCTAATACAAAGCTTGCTTTAACAATTATCTTGTGTTCTTTCTACCGTTCTCTTAGAGATCTTGAGTGTGGTAAGGCTGACTTGGCATAGCAAGAACATGAGCAAGTTGTGCAAGATCGTGAGCGAGTTGTCAAGTGCCGCACGTGTACTTAGTTAACAACTAAGGACGTGACAAAAAGGTGTATAAAATTCTTGTTGTATGCTAACTGAAGATGGATACTTTTGCTGTAGAACTTGGATTTACTTGATTTGAGCACCAAAATCACCAGGATGCCTACTGATGCCAATGCAGAGATGGATGTGAGTGAGGTGTTGGATACGAGTTGGTCAGCGAGTTCCCATAGAAGACAACTGGTAAGTACGAGGGTCCTTACAGAGAAGATGGCTACCAGTAACAACTATCTCTGAGTTTTGCAGAGATTTACTGTATGGAAGAGGATTGGAAAACATGAAAGAAAGTTTAAGTTGGGTCCTCCTTTGGCCAAGACCATTGGGCTTAAAAAAAATGCTGTAATGGATTAATTAGCAATCACATTCGTTTTTCTCCAGCAAGATAGAGGAATGGCTCATAATGGGTCAGACTGCAACATTGCAGTGACTGGTTGAATGTCTAAACACGACGGGACCATGTTAAACACTTCAAACCAGTCACTTAAGCCCAAGAAGGTGAATCTTTCTTAGGTTAGACTGTATAGAACAGAAGAGAATCTGCCCTGTAGTAAATGACTATTAATATACAATATTAGGAGTTCTAGGCCATGTATAATATGTTAAGTAGTTATTTTTCAATCCAAACACAGTTAATAGTTATTCTCTAACCCAACTTTGAACAAATCGCCGAGGATCTTGGCAATTATATTTTATTCATGCCCTGCTTAATATGGTGTTTTTTTATCCCCTATATTATTTTTTTTCAGAATTTCGAACATAACAGTGACATTATAATTTTGGCTCTATTCTCTTCTTCCAAGTAAAAGTAAATTTAATGCCTGAAAGTGTACCCTCTATTATCTCTCTAAATACCGACCTATAATGATGTTGTTGATCCTCTTTCAACTTGCTTCAGTATTTTAACATAAAAGATTCATTTTGAAAGGGTTGACACAAATTTGGTTTTAACTTTTCTTTCGCTATAATTCCAGCTTTAAAGGTAACAAATATCTTCTTACGCTGTCAGAAATAACTTCTATTTTCTGTTCTCTGCATCACTCTTCATGTGGTTTTTCAGTTCTTGCTCATTCTTCTTGAGGTTTTTCACCTATGAAGTGTTATACCGTTTGTCACAACTCGAGTTTAATTGATAGAGCTGAAGGTGCTATTACGGATGGCCCACACAGTGTACAGGATTATATGCTGATTGACAGGCACCCTACAGTACCCATGTCGGTGCTTCTTTGCTCATTCCTATTAATTGGTTCTGCCAGGCAGTTTGTCATAAATTTCTCTATTTTGCTTCTTAGAAGCTGTGGTTGAGTTGTTTCACCTATTATCAGTTTATTTCTTGATTCATATGCTGATTAGTTCAAGAAGATGCTTAGTAGCTGATAACTATCTGCCTCTGATGAGTGCCCACATGTAGCTATTGATATATTTTGTTATGAGATAAACTCAAACACGTTCATCATGCAGCGAATTTCTCCTTTGTTTCCGCTTTGAATCAATCCCGCACATCTGCTATGAGGACGAGATGCAGCTGCAAATCACATGAGGTGGGCTTGAATCAAAGTTAAGGGACCGGCTGAAAAGGTCCCTAGAGTCGTAGAAGTAGGAGGAGGAATGCTCTTTTCCTTGCCATTGTGGAGTGAAATTCCGACGACCGTGAAAGTTTTCCAAGAAGAGGCAGTAGTGGAAGTACGCCCTAAGCTCTGTGATGATATAGATACATGCCCTATTTTCATGAAAGAGGGGTCTAGGCATGTGGGCTCAGGAACAGGGCCCTTTAATTCAAAAATTGACAGCTGTATCCCATGGCCATTGAGCGGGGAATTGCTCTAATGAGATTAGGATAAATACTAAAGTGGTCTGAGCCCAGGAGAAGCCCAAGACTTCACAAAAAATAAAAGGTTCAGATTCCACAAAACTGGATAATGAAAAAAGCCCAAGTTCTATTATGGGTATCTGTGGGGCCAATCTAGCAAGACCCAAAACTTTGGTATCTCAAAATTTTGGGCCCGATTTTATAAGTGAGGAACTGAATTGGGATTCTAATTTACCCCAACAAATGGAGCAACCCGACCTTCTATTCCTTGAGATAGAAGTGTGTAAACATACGGAGGTGTATCTGAGAGAGCAAATTGAAAAATCAGCAGCTGCTCAGCCGTTATTATCTCAATTAGAAGATGATGGAAGTCACACAGATCATGACATGCAAGAGGGGGAAATCAGGGGGAGGTTCTGATACTCGATAATCTGAATCAACAACAGATAATTGAATATGGAGGTGCAGATGCGTGGGAGATAGAAGATGTTGATCCAATTCAAGTTCAATTCCAAGAAGCTGAAATGGAGGCAACTTTATGGGTACATAGGAATATATTGAGACTGAGCAAGGAATATGGAGCAGCGTTCAAAGGCTGTGAAGGGGAGGCTCTATCTCTTTTTATGAAACTAGATGCCTGAAGGAGGAGATGACAGAAGCTCCTACTGCCAACTGTGGTACTCCAAAAGAAAAGGGGGCAAAGGAAGTGGAAAAACTGGTTTTCAATGTGACGTATAAAGACGAGGGGAAAAGAGCAAGGGGGAGGTCAATTTCCAGAAGTGAACCATGAAGATAAAAATTATTTCGTGGAATGTTTGGGGATTAAATAGAAGGGAAAAGAGAAGGTTAGTGAACATGTTGATACAAAGGTGGAAAGCAGACATTTATTGCTTTCAAGAAACTAAGTTAGAGGGAAATATTAAACCATTAGTCAGGAAAATATGGACCAATAGAAGGGTAGAGTTTGGTTGCTTGCAATCAAATGGGAGAAGTGGGGGAATTCTTATTTTATGGGATATTAGGGCATGGAGAGGAGAGGTGATCACCACTGGAATATCCACAATTACTTGTAGATTCAGCTCGGTGACAGAGGAGTTCTCGTGGCACCTCACAGGGGTATATGCACCCTGCAACAGGGTGGAAAGACAGCTTATGTGGATGGAAATTGCAGATACTAGGATGGTCCCTGGGTAATATGCGAGGATTTTGACACAACTAGATTTGTAAATGAGAGGAGAAATTGTAGGAGAATGACAAGATCCAGATAGAGTTTTCTGATTTCATTGATGACATGGAATTGGTGGATCCTCCTCTTATTGGAGGAAGTTTTACTTGGGCAAAGGGTGACAATCAACAAGCTTTTTCAAGGATAGATGAGTTTCTATTCTCTACGGAATGGAATGATGAATTCAGGAATATTTCCCTAACACTGTTACCTAGAGTCTCTTCTGACCATGCTCCCTTACTGTTAGAATGTGGAGATTGGGAGAATCATAAGTCTTATTTCAAGTTCGAGAACTGGTGGCTCGGGGTGGCAGGTTTTAGTGACATGGTGAAAACGTGGTGGCTTTCTTTTGAGGTACAGGGTAGACCTGATTATATTTTGGCCTGCAAATTGAGGATGCTGAAAGGAAAACTAAAAGAGTGGAATGGTACAAATCATGGTAACTTTGAAGTAAGGAAAACTCAACTTCTAAGTTCCATGTCAGAATTGGATGCTGTACAGGAAACTAGAAGTCTATCTGAAGATGAGCTTTTGCACAAGGCCAGCATGTTCATTGAACTGGAAGATATAGCAAAAATGAGGAGATAGCTTGGAGACAGAGATCTAGAGTTCTTTGGCTCAAGCAAGGGGATAGGAACGCAATTTTTTTTTCATAGAATGGCAAATGCACACAGGAGAAATAACACAATTGATAAGCTAGAAGTTAATGGTGTGACGGTGGAGAATCCAGAGACTATAAAAGGGGAAATTCTATCCTTCTATCAAAAACTTTACACTGAAACAGAGGTATGGAGACCAGAGTTTGTTTTGGTTGATTGTCCTTGTATAAGTGAGAGTGAGAAGCAGTGGTTACAAAGATCATTTGAAGAGGATGAAGTTTGGGCAGGGGTAAAATTATGTGCTTCAGACAACGCACCTGGGCTAGACGGATATACTATGGGAATTTAGGCACCTGGGCCAGACGGATATACTATGGGATTTTATCATTCTTGCTGGGATATTGTAAAGGAAGATGTTATGCAAACTTTGAGAAATTTTTACACACAGGAGTTTTTTGAGAAGAGCTTTAATGCATCATATATAGCCCTTGTACCAAAGAAGATTGGAGCTCGAGAGTTAAGAGATTTTAGGCCTATTAGCTTAATTGGGTCTGAGTACAAAATTATTTCTAAGGTTTTGACTGAGATTGAAAACAGTGATCTCCAAGCTAGTAGATAGGCATCAGATGGCTTTCATAAAGGGGAGACAGATAATGGATGCAGCACTAGTGGCTAATGAATGTGTTGATTCAAGGCTAAAGATGAAGACACCTGGAATTCTTTGCAAACTTGATATTGAGAAAGCATATGATTATGTGAGCTGGGTTTTTCTTCTTAAAATGCTGAAATCTATGGGTTTTGGAAGAAAGTGGATTAAATGGATGCTCTTCTGCATAAGCTCAGTCAGGTTCTCTGTTCTCATCAATGGTTCCCCAGAAGGTTTGTTCCCTTCACATAGAGGTTTGAGACTGGGTGACCCTCTTTCCCCCTTTTGTTCCTAATAGCAATGGAAGGTCTAAATAACACGATAAAGGTAGCAAATAACAATAGGTGGATGACTGCTTTTAAGGTGGCAAAGTGTAGGTGGAATGGAGATAACTCATCTACTATATGCAGATGATATTTTGGTATTTTGTGATGCAAAAGAAGAAGAGCTAAGACATCTCAGGATAATTCTAATAATTTTTGAGGCAGTCTCTGGTCTACATGTCAATTGGAGGAAAAGCCTTCTTTTTCCGGTAAATGAGGTGACTGATATACAAAGGCTGAGAGGTGTTTTCGGATGCACAGTTGGAACTCTTCCTACAACCTACTTAGGTATGCCACTGGGTTCTAAAAACAAATCCTTAGACATTTGGAATGGGGTGTTAGAAAGATGTGAGAGAAGATTGGCTAAGTGGAAAAGCCACTACATATCCCTGGGGGGCAGAGTATCATTGGTTAACAGTGTCTTACATGCACTTCCCACATACATGATGTCCCTTTTTCCTATTCCTGAAAAAATAGAGAAAAGGATTAATGTTATCAGAAGGAATTTATCTGGCAAGGAAATAAAGAGAAGGGAGGTTATCACTTGGTTAACTGGAAGGTTTTGACACAAAGCAAGAGATCTGGGGGCTTAGGCATAAGAAAGTTGAGACTACACAATAAAAGCCTACTCATGAAATGGCTTTGGAGGTTTGGCAGGGAAGATCAAACTCTATGGCGACAGGTTATCACTAAAAAATATGGACTAGAGGGACAAATGGATCCCTAGAGCAGTGACAACAACATATGGGGTTAGTGTCTGGCGGTTCATCAGGATTGGCCTCTTTTTGCTGAGAATATTGCTATTGTAGTAGGGAATGGGAGGAAAACATCCTTTTGGAATGATAATTGGCTAGGACATGGACCTTTGAAAGACCTTTCAGTGATGGCATGAAAGTTTTGAGTTTGAATGCTGAAGTCACAGTGGAAGACAGTTGGGACCAACATGGATGAACTTTCAACTTTAGAAGAGAACTAAATGACTGGGAATTGCCTAGATTCACTGAATTTTTGAATGTTCTTGATCAGTTCAAGGGTACTACAGTGGAGGAGGATAGGATTAAATGGACAAGGCATAGCAGTGGCTCTTTTGCAGTGAACTCAGCATACAAACTGCTCAACCAACAAGGTCAGCAAACTCAGTTATGGAGTTGGAAAACAATATGGCAAGCCAAAATACCAACTAAAGTAGCCTGCTTTGTATGGTTAGCAGCCAAGGACGCTTGTCTAACACAAGACAATCTAATGAGAAGAGGCATGCCATTGTGTTCAGGGTGCTATCTATGTGGAAATGATGCTGAAAGTAGTAGGCATTTATTCTTACATTGTTAGTTTGCTAGAACTATATGGCACCTATTTTTGAGTATGAATGGGCTGTCATGGGCCATGCCCAGGAGTACAGGGGAGTTACTTGCTTGCTGGAATTTCTCTGGAGACCTGATCAAACAAAAAAAAGTGGTGGAAGACTATCCGGGGTTGTATATGGTGGACCATTTGGATGGAAAGAAACAGTAGATGTTTTGAAGGACACAGCAACTCCTTACAGAAGATTAAGATGAACTGCTTATTTTTGTTTCACTTTTGGTGTAAGGAAGATTTTGTACAGGATGTAGATTCAATGATAGATATCATAGGATCACTGTAGTAGGAGATAGAAGATAGCTGTGGTTTTTGCTCTTTTTGATATATGTATATATGGCCTTAGGACAGCCTTTGTGCTATGATTATATAATATGTTACCATTCTCAAAAAAAATATTGTGAATATATGTGCGCTTCGTCTATATCAGGTGGATTTCTCTCGTCATTGCTGGGAGTAGGATGTGAGTGTGAGGGATATGGTGTGCGAATAGTGGGGCATTCCCTTGGAGGAGCTATTGCTGCATTACTAGGAATGAAGGTATGCAATTGTCAGCTAATGAAATGCATTCTTGGAACTTTTCGTCCATCATGTTTGACCGCTCTTTGTATAGGACATATATTGCCGTTTTCTTCCCCCAACCCCTTCCCCTTTTGGTATCCGAAAAACAGAAGAAAAAAATATATTTTGTGAGAATTGTATTGGTTTTGTGTCAGTGTCATTTTTGCTTCATTAAGCATCTGGATTCAGAATAATAGATGAGTATGGTCCAATCAAATTCACTGCTTTGTTTATCTAGCTGATCGTCTTTGTTAAAGTCACTTTCTTACTTTGGTAAAGTGTTTTAACTAAATATAGTAATTTGATATTTTGATGGATGATAATCAACTCCAATAATATGATGTCAATAGATTTCATCAGCTATCCCTAAGGTATGATCTGAACTGGACTACATATCTTCAAAATTATATATTACTCGAACATGCAAGACCATCTAATAGAAAACACAGTTCCTTTAATGGATAACTGAACTGCTGGTTATACACCCTGATTTTTTGAATAAACTCTTTTGTGTTAACAGTTCCAGATTTGTTCAAGCAAAAAAGAATGTTATTGTTATGCTCTCTGGATTCAAAATCTTATCTTGGTGTTGTTAGTGTTGTTGTTTCTGCTTCATTGTCATCTTCCCTTGAGCCGGGGGTCTATTGGAAACATCCTCTCTCTACCTTCAAAGGTAGGGGTAAGGTTTGCGTAAACACTAACCCCCTACCCTACCCTACCCTACCCTCCCCTCCCC
>MCJB01010986.1:8668-26105 GCA_002018475.1 Nicotiana obtusifolia | reverse complement strand
CCCTCCCCCCCCAACTTTGTAGGATTACACTGAGTTTGTGGTTGTTGTTTGTTCTCTGGTTTCAAAACCTAGTTATGTCAAGATATGTGAAGTTCATCTCTGTACTTCTAATTTTCCTAATGGTCACTTTGATCTCCCAAGGTGCTTGCGTACCTCAATGTATTACCTATCAGTTCTTTGTTTAATTATATTAATTTCTGGAGTTAGTACATCTAGCCTATTTACAAATCAAATTGCTATATTTTTCTGAGCAGCTGCGCAAACAATATCCGGATTTACACGTCTACACATATGGTGCTCTCCCATGTGTGGGTCTGGTGGTAGCAGATGCTTGTTCAGAATTCATTACCAGGTATTGCCAATGTGTTATTATCTCTGCCACAACTGTGTGTTGCTGCTCATATGCTATAAAATTAACTCCCACTTTTATTGGCATCTTTTCAGCATTGTAAACAATGATGAATTTTCAGCGCGCCTTTCAGTAGCATCAATTATGAGACTTCAAGCAGCTGCACTTAGGGGACTATCAGAAGATGGCACTGTTGATATTACAACAATTTTTAAGCTTGCTCGTCACTTTACTTCACTGAGTGTCTGTCAGAAAAGCATGAATGATGGAGAATCGTCAGTGAATTCTTTGACAGCAATGTCAAGTTGTACGAATGAAATCAACCATAGCCAGCTTGAAAATGGTACTACAGGACCTTTTTTTGAATATTCCGTGTGAATACATGCCTCATTTAATCATGTTCTGTTTAGTTAACTGTATTTGTCTGCAGTTTGTTCTATTTGTAGCTATCTCACTTTTTCATGCAAAAATGCTAACTATTTATGCAGGATTGGCAAAGCACGAACCAGGATCCTCTTTTTTGCATCACATAGATACAGATTTTAGCTCTGATGATAAAACCGGTTCAACTGATTCATCAAATCGTTTCAACAGTCCTTTTAATTGTTCTACTTCTGATTCAAGTCCATTTGGTGATCCTTTAACTGAATTTATGGAGGCTGTTCCATCTTCTGAACATAAGTCATCATTGAATATCCCAGAGTTGTTTTTACCTGGTCTTGTTATCCATATTGTGCCACAGGACGGCCTTCATAAACCATTGTGGAAACGCTGGAGAATTTTGGAGAGAAGCTGCAGGTATAGGGCCTATGTAGCGAAAAGAGAAGCATTCAAAGATATAATAGTATCGCCATACATGTTCCTGGACCATCTACCTTGGAGGTATTTGAGTTATCATTCTTTTTGCAAATAGATGTTTTCATAGACATACTAATATCTACTTCATCAGATGTCAGAATGCATTGGAAAATATACTGAAGACCGGAAACGTTCAAACTCCAGACGAGGCATCTGAAATTGTGTGATTGCCGACAGTAAGGTCAGTTGTCGCATTAGTCAACTTTGTAGTCCTTCATGTGTTCTTCTTAATGGTTTATCCATCTCTTGTACTTCCTTTGTATTTTCTCAAAGAGAATGCCAATTCACTCCACTTGGTTCTGAACAAACATCATTATACTAGTCTGGCGACCTAAGTATCATTGTAAAGTACTGATTCATAGACATGACCAGGACAATTAAATGAACAAGCAACTTTCAAGGGTGTAACAGATCAACAGAAGCATGTCTATTGTCAACTTTCCCGAGAAGATTCGCCGTTAGATCGGTTATCATTGTTTCCAATATATACCTCAAATGCGATGTATAGATATCCTTGCATAAGTTGTTTTGTATTAGATGAATCACAACCTCAGAAGAGCTGTTCCTAGAACTGCGTCACAACAAGTCAGTTGAATCATTTTATGTAATTGTATAAACACTTTTGTGATTACTGCCGAACGATTCCTTAATTTCTCTGAGGGTTCAATCAGTGGCGGACCCAGACTTTTACACCAGCGGGTTCAGACATATATTATGACGTCCTCAAAACTAATCGACAGCAAAGACCTTGAGTTAATAAACAAACAGGTTTATCTACTGCTTTTTTATTTTGGTTCTTAACAAAACCCTAAAAGAAAATTTGCCCACAACTCTTTATTTTGTTTTCAAGCCACACTATTTTCTTAAAAAAAAAAAACTATATGTAGAAATAGAACTTTTTATCTTTACAATTTAACATTTTGTTAAACTTTAAAAAATTCCACTGTAACAGACATCTTTTGATCATCTTAAAAATACTATGCTCTATTTATTTATTAACTTTAATTCAATTTGCATTAACACATAACCAAAAAACAACAGAAGAGCTAAGCAAAATTAATAATTTCATATAGAAATTCCAAAAGAATGGAAAGAGACTAAAGTAAACAATATAAGATAGAGAAGAAGGGCAGGCCAAGGGAGGGCCAGATAAGTTGTCAGCATTTTGAGAAAGAGAAAAAACAAAAACTGCCCAAGCTTGGATTCAGAGTTTAACCCTGTCGGACCAAGGCACAACTTTGTTTAAGCAGCTTCAACCGCTTTAATTTTATATCAGTTTTTTTCTTTGAAAATTATTTTCCACAAAAAAATAGTAAAAAATATTTATGAAGCGGGTTTAACTGAACCTCCTTGAACCAATGTAGGTCCGTCCCTGGGTTCAATTAAAAGTGATTGATCTTGTCATCTATTTTCTTTTTAGTCCGCCCCTGGGTTCAATTAAAAGTGACTGATCTTGTCATCAGAATAGCACAAAGTATGGATTTATTCATTCGGACGAATGATATTAGGAACTTGCTATTTGCAGGAATTTCTTCCTAGTTCTGATTAAAGAAAATTGGAAGTAGTAGTTTCTTTGAAGTACATATGTTGAAGGCCTAATTAAAGAAGTAAAGTTTTTCCCCTTTAGCTGAAGCACTTCAATAAGGTGAAGCATTATAATCAATATCGATTAAGTTGGTAGAAAATGTGAAACGACAAAAAAAACTTTGAAAATTCATCTCTCTTGTTTGTTATATATTACAAAAACAATAACAACAAATCCAATGAAATTTTACAAGTGAGGTTTGGGGGAATAGTGTTTGTGCAGACCTTATCCCCATCTAGTGAAGGTAGAGAGGTTGTTTTCGATAGATCCTCGACTCTCACAATGTTGTTGAAAAAGAGATACAGTAATAGAGAAGCCATGGAAAAGAAGTAGTATAAGATGCAAGAACAACCTTAAGATAATAAGATAATCGAAGCAAAAGAAACAACCAGTAGTAGTAGAAATTTACGTACAAGCAAATGTGAGGATAATATTAATACTACAGATAAAGAAAAAAAAAATACTCTCGGCTATCTACTAACCCTTTACCCTAATTATCGATCTTCACACCCTTCTATCAAGGGTCATGTTCTGTGTAAGCTGCAAATGTATCATATCTTGCCTTATCACTTCACCCAATACTTCTTTGACCTACTTCTATCTCTCCGCAGATCTGCCATGGCCAACCTCTGGCACTTTCTTCGGTGTTAGTTATACGTTATTTTGAAAAACTATATCGACGAAAAATTCATGACCAACAGATTCTAACAATGTAAATTTCGTATCATGATATAAAACAAATGATTTCCATTGAAATTTTTAGAATGTGATTATTTCCAAAAATATATGGCATAATTTCAAAAATTAATATCTCACTCGTTCTAATTCCGTCTTTTATGGGTGATATGTTACAAAAATGACACCAGGAAGCCACTCTTAGGGTTGCTATATAAAGCATATATAACCAGTCTTTGCAAATTTTGCACCTGGCGGGTTCTGTCTCTGGCCTAGATCAATCTAAGTTAAATGAAGTAGTTTCTTTTACACATATGGATGAAGTGAGGGATTCATTATCTTCCCAGTGTAATAATTTACTATAACTAAGGATAAATATTTGAGAAACTATGAATATATGAATGATGAGAAATATTATCTTTCTTGGAATACTGAACACCATTAAGTACTACTTTGTACCATGATTATTCTTAAGTCATATATAAAGGGGTTCTTTGTTAGGTTATGTGCTAGAAGTACAGCCTAAACCAAGTGAAGGGCCCAAGAATTTAAGGGCCCCAAATTTTTTTTTTTATATATATAGCATATAATTTATATAATTATTCTTATTATCGATAAATTTATTTCTTTTTTCATATTAATGTTGATTTCTTCCTCTAACTAGTATAACCAAATTAGTTTTCTGTCAATCTTATCTTATGTTTTTACTGAATTATTTTTCTCTATTGTCATGTAACACTATCTCATAATCTAACTTATCATTTGTTTTCCTCACATAAATTATACTTCCGCCGTTCCAATTTATATGAAGGTGTTTGACTGGGCATGAAGTTTAAGAAAAAGAAAAGAAAGAAAGGCTTTTGAAACTTGTGATTTGAAACAAATCATAGAAACTTGTGTAGCTAGAAATATCTCATTAACGGTAAAAAGAAAAATTTACAGTTTAGTTATTACCAAATATAGAAAGTATTTTTTTTAGGACGGACTAAAAAATAGAGTGTCACACAAATTAGAACGGACGGAGTATGTTTTCTAGGTTCTCTTATTTCAGTTGTGATGCAATCAACGTTAAATTCATTCAATATTTTGTACTTTGTAAAATCAAGTTTTTATTTTTTTCATTTCACATACTCACTTGTTTAATTTTTCAAACAACGATGCTCATTAGATATATATGTATATATATTTAAGGCTTGTTATTAAGGCTATGCTTTAGGCCTCGAATGCTATTGAGCCGCCCCGTCAAGTAGGGAGTTGGAGGGAATATTTTAGCAAATTAATCCCAATCATGGAAAACTTCAATTTGGTTACTAGTGCTATTGCTTCTTTCTTCTTTTTCTTCTTCAAAGAGCAAATAAAACCTCAGTTATTTAATATATGAAAGATAAGCAGATTATAATTTTTCGTCTGATTTCAAACTTGATACTACTTCTTTTCAGATGAGTTATTACATCCCTTTCAAACTTAATTTTAATGGTTTTTTTTAACTTTTAGTCCGGGTTAGAAACTATTTATATTTGGTAGCCAAAAAAATATATAAAGTCTGTATAATATTTGTATATCACATATAGAATATATATATATATGTAAAAAATATACAAAGAATATATAATTTTTTTGACTATTATTTTGAAAGCGGCTATACAATATCATTTTCCCTGATTTTTTTAACCTTACTTTATTTGTCTTTCTTAACTAGATCAGGATCAACTCACATGAGAGATCCAATTTTGATCAATTCAAAAGTAACTAACAAGTTACATCCAGGTTTATATTTTAGTGTTTTTTAAAGAGCGTGACTCTTTAGTTTAATTAAGTTCAAATTAGTTAAATTAAAAGGTCCCATTTGATTCAATTCATGAATTACCCTACTATGAGTCTACTATATTTTATTTTAATAATAATTATATATAATTAGATTATAATAATAATTAAGTATATCATTCGTGTCTCTGTTACAACACAGCGAAACTAAATGGAAAACATTAATTATATGAAAAATGATGTTCACATCTTAGACTATAGGCTTTTGTATTTCCAAATGCCAAAATGGGCATATTTTGCGTGGTTTTCCACTCTAGTTCAAAAAGAGATTGACCAAATTACCTATATTGGGACCCTTTTATTGCATCTTTTCCCAACACAAAAATCCAATAATGTGAAAAAGAATACATAGAGCAATTCAAAAAGCAATTTTATGTTTCTTTTGGAGTGGACAAAAACAAAAAATGTTGGTGTCCTTGGTCAGATGTTCAAACTGTAGCAGTCAAGAAAGAGTGAACAGGAGCTGCAGCCTAATTAGAAAAAAGATGTTCCTAAGTTCTTTTAACACAAGTGAGACTTGCTCAGTTGGTAAAAGCACCTCCAGTCACGACCGTTAGGTTCTGGGTTCGAAAAAAATTGAAGGCGAAGTGTGAAAACACTATAGATCCTCCTAATTTGGGAGGGGTTTAAAAAAAAAAAGTTCTTTCAAAAAGGGTTGAAAATGCAAGTGAACTGTTGAAAAATACCCTCCATCCATCTATTGGATTAAAAAGACCCATTCATTCACCTTTTTGGTGAACTTATGCATTTTGACCGTCAGATCAATGCTGAATTTAAAAAATAATTATTTAAATTTCAAGTGGCAACTTCTTATTGGTCGAAATTAAAACATCTAACCTATTAGAAAGATCCATCCATATCTACCCGTTTTTCGAACTAACCTGCCCCAAACACTAACCTGACCCGAATAAAAAGTTCAAATAAAAAAAAAGATGCCCCACTTCCATCTAACCATGAATTTACATGTGTTCATTTTCTTGATTAATCTCATGTATAGTATTGTTAAAGGTTGTAGTCAGTTTATTATGATATAAACGTCTGTGATCAGTGGCGGATTCAAAATTTCAAAGTCGTGGGTGCTCAGAGATAAGAAGAGGAAAAACAAATTTAGTTTGTGGGTGCTTACCCAATATTTATCTAAGTTTTTTGTTAGTTACCTATGTAAATCTACTAAATCTAGTCAAAGACAATAGGTGTTTGAGCATCCATAATACTTTATGTAAATCCGCCATTATATGTGATTAGTTCTACGACTTGAACTAGTAATTTATAGATACACAAGACTGAAAAGTGTATAACACTTTGAACCAGTGACTTGTGAATCAATCACTGAGAAGGAACTCATATCATCTTTCAATCTGAGGAAAGAAAGCAGTTTAATATTTTATTCAAAGCAAGCAGTTTAATATTTTATTCAAAGGTGGGTAGTATACTTTTATAATATTTAGAAACAATGTAACTTGATTGTAAACTTCTCTTTTTATGATTAATTACTTAATCATGAGTTATATAAATATTGTCATGAAATATTTAATATCATAAATTTTAAAATTCTTTTTTTAATTTTTTAAATATTATATATTCAGTCAAACACTTTCACATGCACTATATGCCGGCCAATTAGCCAAAACCAATAGTTCAAGTGTTGAGAAAGATCTCTACATCGGAGAAAATGTAAGTTATCCCGAACAGTAGTCTAGGTTTCAAACGTAATGTTCAAATCAAATAAATTAAGGCAAAATGGCCTCCGGACCATTTAAATTTGTACTCAATTGTCAATTCGGTACAGAAATTTTGTGCTTCCTATTTGAACATCCCAACTCAACTATTCGCACATTAATAGATACCTTTGACCGTTGATTATATTTATGTGGCAATATCATATGTGATATGGCAATGCTGTGTGTAATTCACGCAAATTAGGCGTGTGAATTCAATTTTTTTATGTAAAACAAAAAAAATACTAAAACATAAATAAAATTAAAAATGAAAAGATAAGACAAAAAGTATTCTTTTCCACGTTTGTCATTTTCCAGAATTCTCGTCCCCTCTTTTCCCCTTCCCTTTCATCTTCCTCTCCCTAATTAATTCTCTTCTAACTTTCCTGTTCTTTCCCCCCTTCCTCTCCCCTTTCTTTTTTCCTCGACTAAAAATGTTAACCCAAGTCAAACTTAACCCTTTAAAGCTAATATCAAGGAACTAAGTATTCCGATTTCAACTTGAATTCTTTTAAATTCTGAACTAACAATCTCGCAAGTCATAAAATAGTAAAAGTACATATATAGAGTCTTATTTAGAAAAATAGGGATCAAGAAAGCAAAACGACCGGTCAGGTCATTACATATGATCGGGCTTGTTTGAATAAATTAGATTGTATTACTTTAATAAATTTCAATTGTCATCGTATTTGTCAATTTGATATAACCAGTAATAAAATCGCTATTAAATTAAAGGGACTTATGTAGTCATTGAATAACTTTTTTATTTTATATTTATTTTTATTTTATTATCCAATGTTTAGTATTTTTAAATTGTTAATGAAAATTTTTATTAGCATATTACTTTATTTAATATTTTATCTATTCGATTTTTTTTTTGTAATATAAGAGAAGATATATATTTTATTAATCTTGAAATATTTTTTTCTAATTTTATTCTGTTGTTGTCAATAATATTATCTGAATTTTAATGAATAAATTCTATATTAAATTAAAGGAACTTATATAGTCATCAAATAACTTTTTTGTTATGTATTTTTTCTTATTATATTATTCAATATTTAATATAATTGAATTGTTAATAGAAATTTTTATTAGCGTATTATTTTGTTTAATATTTTTGTCTACTACTTTCTTTTTGTAATATAATAGAAGATATATATATTTTATTACTCTTGAAATATTTTTTTATTTTAGATTTTATCCTATTTTTTTCAATAATTTTATTTAAAATTTAATGAATAAAATCTCTATTAAATTAATGATACTTATATATGCATCGAATAACTTTTTTATTATGTATTTTTCTTTATTATATTATCCAATATTTAGTATTATTGCATTGTCAATAGAAACTTTTATTAGCAGATTACTTTATTTAAATATTTTTATGCTACTTTATTTTTATAATATAATAGAAGATATATATTTTTTATTTTTTATTTTATTTTTTTATTCTCAATAATATTTTCTGAATAACTAAACTTTTTATTTTAAAAAAGAAGACAAAAATTATTTTAAAAAAATAAAGAAATTTTAAATTGGCACTTTTTTTTTATTTTTTGTACTTTTTTATTTTAAAATAATTTGAAAACTCCAACTTGAAATCACTTTCCAATTTGAATGGACGTTTTTTTTTAATTTTAATTTTGGTATAAAATATTTTATTTTCTTATTTTATAGATATTTAAATTCACAAACAATAACCAATAACTAATTGTTAACTAAATAACTAATTATTAACTATTTATGATGCAAATAACTAATTAAGTTACTTCGAAATCACCTTCTAATTTTAAGAAAGAATACATGTGCCAACAATCTGAGTATAGATATGAGCGTCACAATTCTTTTCCAGCCAAAAATATTTTTTGGTAAATTAATCCGGTCAAATCGACTCATTTTTTCTCATTTACAAAGGACTAGATTTGAAGATGAGAAAACTTGAGCAAAAGCGATTTTTCTTTTATTTTAACATTTGAGTTTCAAAAGTTTATTAAAATTTTTTTCTTTCTTCTTCATGCTTTTCATTTCTGAATTTTAGTTTTGATGTTTAGAAAATGGATTGTAGGTTTCCCATGGAAAAGATGATGGTAGTGTTAGCGGCGGTATTGCTGCTGATATGCCTGATCGGAGTTTTGGAAAAAAGAAGAAGAGGAGAAGCGGGAGGAGGTGGTGTTTCAGTGGAGATGGTAGAACGCGTTGAGGATGGGGAGAAGCATTTGGTAAATTGATGTTTAAAAAAATAGGACCCACAAATTACACGTGTCAAACTATAAAAGGCTAATTAAATGACGTGTCAATTATGTCATTGCGACTGAAAAACACGCTCAACTGAGTGTGCCTATTAATGTGCGAATAGTTGAGTTGGGATGTTCAAACGAAAAACATAAATTTTTTGTACCGAATTACCAATCGAGTACAAGTTTAAATGGCCCGAAAACCATTTTGCCATAAATTAATAAAGGAAAAATAAAGGAGACAAATTTGACGAACAATCAGTTCAAAGTACTATTCATTTTCAACAAATTCAGATTTGAAATAGGAAAGCAGTTGCTTTCAATTATCTAGGACCCAATAATCATACATGTTTTTCTTTTTTATAATTGTTAAATTAAAGCCACTTTTACTCAAATCTTGGATTTTGTCTGTACTCTCCATTGCTGCTTTGTCTCCTCTGCTTGCTTACATATATTATATATATCAGTTATATAACATTATAACAGTTATAGAAGCAAGAGCCAACTGACATCCCAGAGGTAGACAGGTGTGTTAATTTGTGATGCATATATATATACAGGGCGGATCCAGGATTTTAAGGTCGTGGGTGCTCACTCTCTGACCATATAAAAAAATTGATTTATGCAAGAATCGATCCCTAACCACTTCATATTTGTGTACTATATTCTCACCTCTTAACTAAAACACCCAGAAGATTTTTTGTTTAATGGGTGCTTGCTAGTTCTTTATACCAGTATTCTCTATATTTTTTATATAATTATACAGAATTTGTGTCGGAGTTAATGGGTGCTTCAGCACCCGACACGGACAATATAAATCCGCCTTTGTGTATATATATATATATATATATATATGGAGACACTTCGTTAACTAGGATATAATAAGCAGTAGGATCTTTCATCCTCTTTATTTATTTTCTCTTTGTCGTCAAACTAGTATTCCCGCCGTCCAAATTTATGTAATTGTATTTTTTTTTAATTTGTTGAAAATGATATTTTTTTTTATAATTAGAAGTAATTTAATTATAAAATTTTTATTTTTCTTTTATAAGATGATTCATAGCTATAGAAAATATTTTTGGCTTGTTTTACACCAATTTAAAAAAATATTCTTTCTTTAAGTTCTGTTAACATGGTCACATAAATTGGACGGACAGAGTATCGTGTTTTACTTTTGGCCCTATATATAGAGTTTATCTAAGATCATATAAAGAGATTAATAATTTTATATTCCCTCGCTGATATGATAACTCAACAGCGAACACCCCAGACAGAATATTTAGAGCATGGACAATATAAAATAGGGTCCAACATTATGTTAATAATGAATTAATAACTTTATCACAAAAATGAGCTCACGAGGTATGAATTTTTCAAAATCATATAAAGAAACTAATTTTACATCGCATACCTATGTGTAACTCAATCGTATGTGTTTACACAGACGAAATTAATAGTTCAAATAATACTCTAATTAATTCCGTAGGTAATTAATTTTCTCTTCACAAAATTCCCTTCAATCACCGGTTAAGTTTAACATTTGACTTTAAATTTTGGTAAGGAATTCCATATTTAACACCATTTTCTATGTGGTTGAATAGTCCTATGAATTGTTTTCAAGGAATTGTCTTATGATATTGAGTCGTGTTACATGACAAGGTAGAAATATGAATAACGGCTCCACAGTTGTAGGATATAAATGATTTTAAGGATACGCTGATTAATTTGTGGAGCAGTGTTACATATCTCGTACTCTGACTCGAGGATATCCTTGCTTCGATTCTGATCTTTCACAATCATATCTCGAGTTCGTTTTACCCTGTTGGAGGCCGGAGTGTATCATGAGTCCGATTTTACTCGTACACAGATAGTCCTCTCGTTTCTCGGAAAGTAAACTGATGAGAAACGACATGAGCGTCCCGATCCCTTCTTCGATACATTGTGACACAAGCGACAAAAACCCAAAACATCTCGTCAGTCATGTCATAATAACATTAAATGCATGTCAGCCGCCGGTCGATTGTCCCTGGAGGCGAAGCGTCACGTCACCACTATAAATAACCCCTCTTCGTTCATTTCTCACTTTGCGTTAAACCGTCTACCCTCGTACCTTCAGGATTTCACTACTCCCTTTCACATTCTAGCATTTTTACCTCCGGTATTCAAGATTTCTTTGAAATTTTTTCTCAACATCCACTCAGGCTAACACATCAGAGCCTCCAGTTTTCAATCCTTTTCTATCTTCTTCAAGCTTTCTCTTGGAACAATGGCCAAAACCTCAAAATTTGTTCCCCAAAAGGTTACTTCTACTTCCCAGACGACTGTCGAGACTACTTTCGATGTGGTCGACCTCGGGAGACCTGCTGCTAATGTGACTATCCAGGAACCGGCTCCTGAACTTCCCTTGAAGATGTTCATTCCCGGAGGTTGTTCGATCGCTGACGACTTCAAGGTCGAGAAACCCTCCTCGGTGCAGGGTCGTGGTGAAGAGGCATCGAGATTTATATGCTCGATCACCGAAGAAGATCTCCCCTTAGTCTGAAAGGACTGTAACTGGGCCGATAAAGACGTAGTGGTCCCCGACTCTGAGGAGGCCATTACTACACACGTTGAGGGATGCCTAAGTGTCGACAGTTATCCCTTTACGCTGGGTCCGGTGGATCCGGTCATCATAAACTTTTGCAAGAGGTACGAGGTATGCCTCAGCCAAATCCATCCTTCACTATGGAGGATAAAACCGATTCACGCACCTTCACCATCGATCATCTGCTCTGCTTATACAGTCCCCGAATTTTCTGGGGGAACTGATAAAGCTTGTTCACCGGGCCAGCAAAGCCCCATTTTCGAGTATTGACGAAGACCGGGACCGAGGCTAGCTGGGTTGTTTTGTCCGGGTGAGGACCTCGGATTTGATCCCGGCCGAATTCATGCCATTTCCCGAAAAGTGGAATATATCACGTAAGTAAAATTTTTCCTTCAAATGTCGATTCCGAGTTCATCCCCCTTTATCTTATTGGTATTTGTGGTGGTGCAGCCGTTGCTTTAGTCCCAAATAATTCCTCATCTCAAGGAGTGGGCCAAAGGCATCGTCTCACAGATGCCCTACTCTCAGCGCTCATGGCGCAAACTCTCGAACACTCTCGAAAACCACCCCTTATGAAGTTCTATATGGTAGACCTCCCCCCTTGCATCATCCTTCCTTACCAGGTGAATCAGCCTCAGTTGAAGTTGACAATACACTGATCAATAGGGAGCTAAAGTTGCAACTACTCAAACACCATTTGCTAAGAGCTCAACTAAGGATGAAACAACATGCTGATGCTCATAGGAGTGACAGACAATTTACAGTTGGAGATTGGGTTTATTTGAAGATCCAACCATATAAACAAGCTACTGTGTCTGCACATCCATTCCACAAGTTAGTAGCAAAGTATTATGGACCCTTTCAGATCTCCAAAAGAGTAGGACCAGTTGCATATACCCCATTGTTTCCACCATCAGTTAAAATACACCTTACCATTCATGTATCATTATTAAAGAAATGCCACCAACAACCCACTCAAATTGTCTACCCTCCCACCACTGATATAGCCAGCCCACATTGTCCAAACCCAGAGGCTATACTAAAAAGAATGATGGTAAAGAAGGGAAACAAATTTGTCGCACAAGGACTGGTGAAATGGGCAGGATTACCTGCTGATTGTGCTACTTGGGAATTCTTGACTGTATTGGAAGTTAGATTTTCTCATTTTGATCCTTGTGGTCAAGAATCTTCTGCAGGAGGGAGTATTGATACAAAAAATCCAGCTCGAAGTTAGTAGAATTAGCAAATGTTAGTTAGAGGCAAAGTTTCGAAAATCAGTTAGTAGTTAGATGCCACGTCAGCAGAAGTTAGTTGGAGTTAGTTTCACGAGTTGTTAGGAGAACAAATTTTGTTCGACAAGCTATATTCATTCCATTTCATATAAGTACATTGCAATATACAAATATGAGTAAGAATTCCATTACAATTTTTCTAAATACTCTCTTCTCTCATAATTCTCTCAAACCCACAACTTTTCTTATCGCCATTGTTGAAATTCTTGAATTTCTCCGCTAAATTTCTGAGTCAGCTGCTTGATCCTCGAGTTCTTCAGTAAATTCCTGCAATTAAACTATCCGTATAGCAAGAATTTCACACACACAACTTACAGCAGTCATAGAGATACATTCGGCAGTAAATCTTTTCAAACCGTTCTTATTTGGGGAAAGACATTTGTTTTGATATTTAATATTTGTTGATGAAACTTAACTATTTAATATTTGTTGATAAAACTTAGGATGTTTCATGTTGAAGTTTAGTTTCTGTTCAACATAATTGTAAAACCGTTTCTTCTGAGAAAATACATGTGTTTTACATTCGTGTAAATGATGAATCACCTGAAATTTCATATAATTAAAATCATATTCGTACTCCCTCCGTCTCAAATTATAATGTCCTTAAGAAAAATTAATTAGGAAGAGATTTTTACTATTTTATCCTTATTCATATTTTAATATTTAATTCTTCATTGGTATTTGAACAAAGATAGTCATAATTGAGGTATTTGTAGTCTTCAAGGATAATTATTACTAAGGATAAAAAAGGAAAAAAATAATTAATTTTGTCTTGAACTTCTAAAATGCCAAATAATATGAGACAACTATTTTTAATAACCATGACTGATAATATGAGACGGAGGGAGTAATAGACTACGAAAACTAAATGTGAATCTTACATAAATATCCCAAATAATTTCTAACTTACCAACCTCTAGCTATTAATCATAGACTTATCAGAACTAGTCAAGCACATATACAAATTAAAAATTCTAAAAAATAAGGTTCTTTCTCTTCAAGAATCACATGCAAAGATCTCATTCCATATTTTTAGGCGTGATCAACAACATTAGATGCAGGACGGAAAAAAAATTCATGGATGAGGTAGTAACAAGGTGATGAAATACAAAAAATAAAATAAAATAAAATAAAATAAAATAAAATAAAATAATATATATATAGATTCCAAATATCCAAAGAAAAACAAAAAAATTTTCCAATGGGCATTGAAAACACATAGATGAGTCAATATACAAAATTTGAGGAAGATTGAAGGTGATTTGGACTGCTTTGATATCAAAATTCGTAGTGAAAATCGAGCTCAAAAAATATTACTGCGACACATGTATCAAACATGTATCACACAAGTATCACACGCAGAGGTGTACATTTGATATAAATATGATACATATATGATACACAAATGATACAACGTGTAATACACATATCATATTTTTTCATGTTCATCTTCTACTTCGAATTTTTAATTTAAACCACCTCAAAACTCCACAAAATCATCCCAAAACTGGATTCAAACTCCTTACCATGTATCCAATCTATTCTAACAACACCCACTCAAAAGAAAGCAAAAATTTAATCTTTTTTGCTACAAATAGCTAATTAACTAATATTGATAACATTTGGCTAATATTAGTAATATTTTATGAATTTGCCAATTTTATAATAAGCTTTCCCATTATCTGCTGTTAATCCAAATTTCTCAAGTATATCATACAATAAATCTGCTGTATATAATCTTAAGCCTCTCTTACTGTCTTATGTAATTATACTAAATTATTGATATGTGACTCATTTACATTATAAAAATCAAATTAATTCAAACATGTAAGTGTAAAAGACATCTGACAATAATTTTTTTTTTTATTATCTTGAGTAATTCTATAATACCCGTGGGACTTCGGGACTTTTCGATTCAGCTAGGTCCATAGTTCCGGTGAGACGAAAAAATTATACATGAAAGTGGAGTAATTAGTAGTTGAATATTTAAATTCATTATGTTTTTTTTTTTTTTTTTTGTTATTGTGATTTTGTTACTTATTAATGGGTTGTTATGATTCACTTTAAGAAACTATAAGTTAAATTTTTTTTTTATCATGGCTACATCTAAAACTCGTGTTGGGGTTTAGGAAATCTATAGATTCATCTCCCTCAATTATGGAATATTTTTTAAATATAGAGCTTCTTTTATAGATACATGAATATAGCATTTTTTTTTTAGCTCAAAAGAAAAAAAATAAATATATATGAGTATAGTGGGTTTGAGTGAAAGTGGGTCCATCCGCGTTGACTTTCTTCAAGAATTCTAACCTTGGTAAACCTTGTATCGTGTTGACCATGTTGCAAAGTTTTACTATAATTAATTAAAAAATAAGATAAATAGAAAAAAAAAAAAAAAAGAAGAAGAAGAGAAAAACATGCATTCTTTTTTTTTTTTTTTAAAAAAACAAAAAAAACATGCATTCTTTTATTCCTAGTGTATTAACAAAACGAGTGGAGTAGGCTAGTGATATTTGTGAGAATTTCCCACAAAATATAGGTTTGATTTTCATTATTCTTCTTTCTCTTTCTTATTTCTGTTTTAATTGATTTTGTGGCTCGTTACAAATATTTTTTATAAAATTATTTTTTTTAGTCAAATTATATAAAGGTTATGTTGAACTATTTTCTTCTTTTTCCCGATCCCCTTATATAATAGAAACTTTTTTCTTATTTAAGATCAACATTTATTTCATTGAACTTTGCTCTCTCTCTCTCTATATATATATATGGGGTCATTCTTAAAGGAGAATGGTAAAATATAATACAAGAGGTTAATGAATAAAATACACAAAATATATGGAGAACTATTTCCTTCTATTAAAATTATAACGGAAAGGAAAATCTTGGAGCTATAGACTAGATGTCTACTTAGAGTAGAGTTCTTTATATTTTATGTTATGTACTTAGAGTAGAGTTCTTTATATTTTATGTTATCTTCCCTTTGTAATTATTATATAAACACATCTAGTGAAATAAAATTATCATCCTACCAAAAATAATTATTCTACATGGTATCATTATGAGCCTTTACATACCCCTCCACCTAGCGCCGCCGCGCCCCTCCACCTAGCGCCGCCGCTGTCTTCTTCTCCTTTTCAATGGCTGATGCCGCCGTTCCCCCCAATTCCTCCCCAACCCTCATGACCCTAAAACACCACTCATCTTTATCACGGTAAAGTTATTTTTGTCGTGATTTATAGATTATAAATATGAAATGCATTAACTTATTCATAAAAGATCATTTTCAAGTAAAACATGTAATTTTTCCTGGATATGTAATATTCAATTGCTAAAAATCAATATTACAAGATTAAAGAAGCATTATACATCTTATAACTCCTATCCGTAAAAGCCTGAACTAACTAAGGCTTTTAAATTAGGCAAGCCTCTTATAATCCATGTTATAAGTAAGTCACCAAGTAAAGTATATATGCTAAGTTTGACAAAAAGAAAAATAGCAAAAGTAGAAGAATAAAAAAATAGAAAAAAGAAATGCTAGATAGTTATTTATTTTACCGTAATTCCAACCTCATCAAAATTTATAGTCACTTGTTGAGCCCAATAATTGACCAAGTAATACTTTTAATATCGTGTGATATTGTCCGTTTTGGGTCAAGCTCGAACGATTTTTTCCAAAAGGCCTCATGGCTCACACCATTAAGAGATTATTACACCTTATATATAAGCTCCCAATCTTTTTAGCTTATGAGACTTTGTTCCCACAATCAAAAATTTCAATCGCACACACTAATTCCACAGCTAATTACCACCGTACATTATCATTTATGTGTGCCTATTACCACATCAATCACCACTCCACAACCACCATCGCCAACCTTCTCTAAACAAACACGACTACCATCTTACAACTATTATTGTTGATCACCACCGTCGCCAATCACTTTTAGAGTGTATTTATCAAATAGATAATTTATATAACACCATATAAATAAAAATAATTCTCTATTTTTTGTGAATATAATATTCAATAGTACTTTAATTGAATTTTATATTATTAGTAATTTTAAATAAAAGATAAATTACTAGATTTAGATGTAAAAAAAATAGTTTCAATCTTTTAATGTTCGAATCCAAATATAACATCTTAATATTCAGATGTATATTAGATTCAAATATCTTAATATTAATAAAAATAAATAAAATCTAAAATTTAACTAGACTAAATATCAAATCATCAACAAGATCAATTTAGTGACACCTTTTGATCTTGCATCGCTGACGTCAACAAGTGCAATCATGTTAAAGGACC
>MCJB01010975.1:224800-265031 GCA_002018475.1 Nicotiana obtusifolia | reverse complement strand
ATAAAGCGAGCAGAGGACCATTTGAGCCATTTGCAGGAAACGTTCGATGTATTGAAACGGTACAACATGAAGTTGAACCCGGAGTGTGCATTTGGCGTGGGCTCGGGAAAATTCCTTGGTTTCATGGTCTCGAACCGAGGAATAGAAATTAACCCCGAAAAAATCAAAGCCATCGAAGATATAACAACTGTAGACAGTGTGAAAGATGTGCAAAAGCTGACAGGTCGGATAGCAGCCCTGGGCCGATTCATCTCGAGATCATCCGACCGGAGCCACCAATTCTTCAACTTGCTGAAAAAGAAGAACGAATTCTCGTGGGGTCCGGAATGTCAGCGTGCGTTAGAAGAGCTTAAGAGGTATCTTTCTAGTCCACCTTTGTTGCATACGCCAAAAACAAGTGAGCAAATTAATCCTTTACCTTGCCGTTTCGGAAGTAGCGGTAAGCGGGGTCCTGGTTCGAGAAGAAAAAGGTACGCAATTGCCCATTTATTATGTTAGTAGAACCCTAGGATAGGCCGAAACCAGATACCCACATTTGGAAAAGTTAGCACTCGCTTTACTGAGTGCCACCCATATGTGTAGTAACAACTTATCCCCTGAGGAATATTATGCACAAACCTAAGCTATCAGGCCGACTGGCCAAGTGGGCCATAAAAATAAGCTGATACGATATCGAATATCGGCCCCGAACCTCAATCAAATCTCAAGTGCTAGCAGATTTTGTTGCCGACTTTACGCCGTCGCTTATACCCGAGGTCGAGAGAGAACTGATGACCGAATCGGGGACTCCTTCGGGGGTGTGGACTTTGTTCACAGATGGCACCTCCAATTCGAAAGGATCGGGGCTTGGTATCGTGCTAAGGCCCCCAACTAGGAATACAATTCGACAGTCTATTAAGACTGTAAAATTAACTAACAATGAAGCAGAGTATGAAGCTATGATTGCAGGTTTAGAGCTGGCCAAAAGCCTGGGGGTAGAGATAATCGGAGGCCAAATGTGATTCCCTCCTCGTAGTCAATCAAGTAAACAGGACTTTCGATGTCAGAGAAGGGCGAATGCAAAGGTATGTGGACAAGCTTCAGGTCACACTACATAGGTTTAAAGAATGGACCCTACAGCACATACCACGAGAACAAAATAGTGAGGCCGATTCCCTCGCCAACTTAGGATAATCGGTTGAAGATGAGGAGATCGAGTTTGAAAAAGTCGTGCAACTATTGAGGTCGGTGGTAGAAGAAGGCCATGCCGAAATTAACTCAACTAGCTTGACCTGGGACTGGAGGAACAAGTACATAGAATATCTCAGTTCAGGTAAGCTCCCATCGGATCCCAAAGAATCGAGAGCGTTACGCACAAAGGCGGCCCGATTCTGTTTGTCCGGCGACGGAACCCTACTCAGAAGAACATTCGGAGTTCCCCTTGCAATATGTCTTGGGCCCGGCGACACCGAGTATATCTTAAGGGAGATACATGAAGGCACATGAGGGAATCATTCCGACTCCGAAGCCTTGGTTCGAAAAGTAATTCGAGCCGGTTACTACTGGATCGATATGGAGAAAGATGCGAAGGAGTTGTACGCAAGTGCAGCAAGTGCCAAAGGCACGCACCGATGATTCACCAGCCCGGAGAGACATTGCATTCGGTCCTATCACCATGGCCATTCATGAAGTGGGGGATGGACATCGTTGGCCCTCTCCCTTGTGCACCAGGTAAAGCTCAATTTATCCTTTTTATGACTGACTACTTTTTCAAGTGGGTTGAAGAACAGGCATACATAAAGGTCAGGGAAAAGGAAGTGATCGACTTCATCTGGGACCATGTCATCTGCCGATTTGGGATGCCTTCGGAAGTCGTATGCGATAATGGCAAGCAATTCGTTGGCAGCAAAGTAACAAAGTTCTTCGAAGACAACAAGATCAATAGAATACTATCAACACCGTATCACCCCAGCGGCAATGGACAGGCTTAGTCGACCAACAAAACCATAATTCAAAACTTGAAGAAAATGTTAGCCGACGTAAAGGGAAAATGGAGAGAAATACTGCCCGAAGTTCTATGGGCATATCGCACAACCGAGAAAACCAGCACCGGGGCCACTCTGTTCTCCCTAGTTTATGGTGCTGAAGCATTAATACCAGTCGAAGTAGGCGCACCGAGCATCAGGTTCCGATACACAACCGATGAATTGAACCAGGAAGCTATAAACATCAGCCTAGAATTATTGAATGAAAGAAGGGAAACGACCCTTGTTCGAATGGTGGCACAAAAACAAAAGATTGAAAGGTATTACAATCGGAGAGCCCATCTTCAATATTTCAACATTGGGGACTTGGTACTCAGAAGAATCACACCCAACACTCGAGATTCGAATGAAGGAAAGCTAGGACCGAACTGGGAAGGGCCCTATGCTATCTTGAAGGTCACCGGAAAGGGATCTTACAAGCTTGGAACCATGGATGGCAAACAGCTGCCAAATAATTGGAATGTGAGCCACCTGAAACGATACTACTGTTAAGGTAATAAATTTCTTTTTTCATTTGTTTATTTTACGATACTAACGTCTGCAGGTAGTGAATAAAGTAACCTCGAGCCAGGAAGCATGGGACACTAGGACTGAAAGTACGCGTTGCACTCTTTTTTCCTTCGACTGGTTTTGTCTCAAATTGGGTTTTACGGCAAGGTTTTTAATGAGGCAACCAGAAATCGTGATAACTTAGATCGGTCGCTCATCGAGGATAATAATATTTGGTGCATGGCTTCAATCGACCTTGAATATCTAGAGATTGCTTGTCTAGTTTGAATCTTTGCTTAGCTAATTCAACTCGGGGGGATTTCTTATAGATCATTAGGAATCAATGTAAGGGTCAAACGGTCGAAGGTACCGTGCCTAAGTAGACTGATCTGCCCCTTAAGCAAAGTTGTACAAGCATATTAATGCTAATAAAAGTTCTTTGGCACCGATGTTTTGTTTCTAAGCCCAAGGGCCTCTCCGATTTTCATTACATTATTGAAAACTAACATTGTTCAAATATCTGCGCGGAAATCAGAGGGGAATAAGACCTATTAAGGCAAACCCCAATTTCTTGAAAGGCCAAGGCCGTATCGGGTTAACAAAACTCGAAGGGAAATAAGACCTATTTAGGCAAATCCCAATTTATAAAGGGCTAAGGCCGAGCCGAGTTAAATTCGAGGATAACTGAAACCTGCCAAGGCAAAGCCTCGATTCTTTAAAAGGGCTAAAGCCGAATTAAGTCAGTAAAATTCGAAAGGGAAAAAAATCGTTTAAGGCATAGTCCCGATTTCTCAATAGGCCAAGGCTGGATCGAGCTAACGGAATTCGGAAAGAAATAAGGCCTATTAAGGAAAATACAAATTCCTATGAAGGCAAATCCAAATTCGTAAAAGGCTAAGACCTAATCAAGTTGAGATCTGTCAAGACAGATCCGATTTTTTTTTAACGGGCCAAGGCCATGTCGAATTAACAAAATTCGAAAGGGAATAAGACCTATCAAGGCAAATCCCGACCCCCCTTTTCGAGGTATGGGCCTCATTCAATCGGCCATGAAAGAAGAAAACCTATTGTGAAATAAATCTTAACTAAGCAGGAAAATTTGCAAGGTTGGAAGTTTCAGAACGAAGTCAGAAAAAAAAGGGGAATTCTTTTATATATATAAAATAAAGTGTGTTACAAAAAGGCCATATTATATGACAGACAACATCAATCAGAATCTTCTTCTTCTTCTTCTTCTTCTTCTTCTTCTTCTTCTTCTTCTTCTTCAGGGAAGGCCCGCTTTCTAACATCGGCTTCAATCTTTGCTGCTTCATCGACCTCGGTGGATAGATCGAAGCCTCGAGCTTGTAGCTCCTCGAGAACGGAAAGACGGGTTTGGCACTTGGCGTACTCGACCAAAATCTTTGATTGCTCTTAAGCGGCCTTAGCATTAGCTCTGTATTGAGCTATTAGATCATCGGCGTCGACTTTGGACGTGGCAACCTCGGATTTTGCTGATTGCAGCTTGTTAACCAGAAGATCTCGGTCCAGAGTGAGTGTCTCGACTTGGGACTGAAGTGCATCGGTGCTCTTAATCAGAGTCCCGATTTTCTCTTGTGCTTCCGAAACTTGCTCTTCCAAGGGGATTACGCAAGCCCGGAGGGTCTCTTTTTTCGAAGTCAATATATCGGCCTTGGCTCTCCATTCATTGGTTTCTGCCTTGGCCTCGCTCAATGCGGACCGAAGTTGATTTATTCGGTCAAGTTGCTGTCCCAACTGGTCGAGTGTTTTGTCATTCTCTTTGCGCACGAAGTCCAGCTCCGCCCGAAGAGTCGACATCTCCCCCTCGAGTCGCTGGCGACGTGCCTTTTCTTCCCTTTGCCGAAGAAACGCCTCGTGATGAAGCATCAAAGACTGCAAGTGTGGGAAAAATAAAACGGTCAGTACAAGTCGAAGAATAAGGTAACAAACGCCAAATAGAGCCTATGAGAAATTTTACCTTATTTGCCGCCTGTTGAGCTTCATTGAATAAACAGGCCTCATCTACCGCATCCATTGCAGCCTGATCCTCCTTGGTCACCAAACACCGAAGGTAGCTAGCCACGCCCACAGGCGCGGCCAGAGCCCTAGCATCTTCGGGAATGGAAAACTTTATTATTCTCTTCCGATCAGGATGAACTTGGAGCGGGAAATCTATCGACTAACTTGGGACCGATGGATACCCCACTCGTCTCTGCGGAAGGACTCTTCCTGGGCACTTCGAGCCCGAAGGTATTAGCCAATGGCACCCCATCAAAAAAGTCTTTGAACGGTCCCGCCGGTACCTGGCCATTGCTCGGCGTATATATCCTTGCATCCCGGGCTTCATCGAGGGTTGCCTCCGAGAAGGAGGGAGAGTCCATTGCTTCTGGGAGGTCTAAGGTTCCTTGTGCTGCCACCCCTGCATCGGCGCATACCCCGATCTTCGCCCATGCTTTGAGGTCCTCTACTCGAGGGGTGCAAGCTTTATCGGCCCTCGGCTCGGGGATTGTCCGAGATGGTTCGTTAATTGAAATACCGAGTTCTCTATGTTCCTCGGAGTTGTCGCTCAATCGAATAGCCAGGTCGGCGATTCTAGGCTAACGAGCTATGCTTTTCTTTCTTCTTTCTTTCTCGGGCTCTGAGGGACCGGGGACTTCTTTTCTCTTCTTCTCTCCCTCCTTCTCCGAGGCAGGGGGAGGGTAGGGAACCTCTCTACCGGGGGACGTCGGCCTCAATTTAGCATCCTTCGATAGACCTACAAAGAAAGGAGGAAGTGAGATAGCAGCAGTGTCGATTACATGAAACAAGAAATATGAACATTATCGAGCTCGCCATGATTTTTGGCCTCCCAAAGGCCTTTCGATATTTCACGCCAGGCGCGCTCCGAGTAGGTCCTCTGAGCTACCACCTTCCGGAACCACTCCTCCAAGTGTTGAATCGCGGCCGGCATTTGAGAAACTGCTACACCTTACAAAATATATTAGTAAGATATCAAAATAAGAACAACAGATGAATTTGAATAGGAGAATGATGCTTACACTCCATGTTCCACTTTTCAGGGAATGACATGTCTTCTGTGGGGATAAGGTCCGAGGTCCTTATCTGAACGAATCGGCTCATCCAACCCCGGTCCTTGTCCTCATCAATGCTCGAAAATGGGGCTTTGCTAGCCCGATGAGCAAGTTTTATTAGTCCCCCTCGGATCAACGGTGAAGGGATGCCGTCGACCTTACTCACGAAAAAGCAGAAAAGGTGAACTATCCGCCAAACGGAAGGGTGAATGTGACCCAATATAACGTTGTACCTGTTGCAAAAGGCGACAATAATGGGGTCCAAAGGTCCCAACGTGAAGGGGTAGGTATAAATGATCAAGTAACCCTCCACGTGGGTGGTAATCGCCTCGTCCGGAGAGGGGACTACCACATCCTTGCCAACCCAGTTACATTCCGTTTTCACCCTATCAAGGATTTTGCTCGTGATTGAGCTAATGTACCTAGCGACCGGTTCGCCCCGGCCCGGTACTGAGGAAGCTTTCTCCACCTTAAAGTCGGAGCCGATTGAGCATCTGACCGGTATGAAAGCTTTTAGAGGAGGCTCTGTCAAAGTTTCCTCGACAGTGACAGGCTCAACTTCTTTAGCGGGTTGAGAGGAGGAAGGTTGTTATTTTTTAGGAACATATTTAGATGTTTTTGCCATTGGAATTGAAGAGATGGGAAGCGAGCAAAGGGGAGTGTATAAAAAGAGTTTTCTTGAAGAACAAAAATGCAGAGAGCAAGAGCAAGAGTAAGAAGATATTCAAATGACACAAAACTTGAAAATTGAAGAATGAAGGGGCTATTTATACTCTTCAAAAGCGGCGATTTGAAACACGAGATGGGGAAGCATTAATTGGAATTTGCAGAGATTATAGGATTTGTCGCCAGCTAGGACACGAAAAAACCTTTTTGATAGTGGCCACGTGCGTCATCATGCTGCCGTCATCCATCAACAAGACGTTTTTATGTTATCTGATTTGACGCTTCGAATTTTGTGCCGTTCGCTATAAGTGTATCTCCACTTAACCTAATCTTGAAAGCGGCGGCTCATATCGTTTCTTGTCGTTACTCTCCAAAAAATGAGGGGACTATCTTTATGGGGTCGGATACGATCGATTGCATAGGGAGCACCGATTTTGGGTTTTGATGATCGGTGTCAATGGAGGTCGCCCTCCTGTAAGTCGGGACCAGCACATTGAGAAGGGGAGTCCGAGGTTGGACACAAGTATAATTAATAGCTAAGCATGGACTCTCGTCACCTCGTGTGTACGTAGCCCCCATAATTAGAAGCAAATAGCAATTTAAATCACCTATGGGGTAAATTCCGTCTTACAAGTTTAGGCAAGAGACTTACCTTGTCTCAAAGCTCGCTTTCCGGCCTTAAATTCACCCAACAACTCGGTGTCGAACAATCCGAAACTATACAAATATTGTATAAATTAATCAATAAATGCTCAAAAGTTAATTATTTAGCTATTAGAGTAATTCCCCAACCCAAATTGGAAGATTCTTAAAATTCACCACTAGGCCCACGTGCCCGAATTTCGGACATTTTTGAAGAAAGTTGTTACTCATAACCTCATGAACTCAAATATATAATTTTCAGTCAATCCCATAACCATTTTCGTGAGTAAATCCCATTCTTATTAAAACCTAGGGTTATTAATCTAAAACCATAATTTTCACAAATTTTCATGTTAAAATCTACAAATAATCTATGTATTTAACTCACATTTGATAGATATTTACTTGCCTCAAATAGCTAGTCGTAAACCCCTCTCCAAAAGCTCAAAAACGCCTAAGAAAATGAAAGAAATGAGTCAAAACAACGGTCTATGTCCGTCTTAAACGACCTCATTGCCTTCAGTGAGTTGACCGCATTTGCGGAACCGCTTCAACGGAAGCCAGGTCGCTTCTGTGGTCAGGCCTGGCCAGTCTCAAAGCGCACCTGCGGTCGCTTCCTCGCAGAAGCGAGTCCGCTTCTGCGGATATCTCACCGCTTCTGCAGTCCACAAGCCACAGCCCAGGCCGCTTCTGCTGTAGGAATCCTGCACCTATGCCTTCGCAAATGTGGCCCTTTACCTGCTTCCGAGACCACGAGACAGCCCCTCCCTTGTGCTCCTGCGGCCCTGGGCTCGCTTCTTCAAGCTCGCATCTGCGGCCACAAGCTCGCAGATGCGGGCACACCAGAACTGGTGCACCAGCAACACTTTTGGGCTCTAAATCGGTCCGAGCATCGTTCGGATGGTACCCGACGCCCTCGAGGCCTCGTCCAAAGATGCCAAAGAGTTTGTAAACATAAAACAGACTTGCTCGCACCCTCGGAACTTGGAAAACAGCATAAGAACTACGAATCGCAACCCAAAACCAATAGGATCAACTTTTGAACTTTAATTTCTTCCAACACGCTCCGAACGTGCGGAATTATACCTAAAGTACTCGGAATGACACTAAATTTTTCGTGCATGTCTTATCTCACCATACGGAACTATTCCCAGGATTGAACTCCCAAACGGACCTCGATAACACCAAAACCTACTCCAAACTAAATTTAAAGAACTTTTAAACCTTCAATAAGCCAACCTTTAACCTTAAGCGCCGAAACAATCCCCGGTCATCCAAAGCCCAATATGAACATACGCCCAAGTACAAAATCATCATACGAACCTATTGGAACCGTCAAACCCGGTTTCGAAGTCGTTTACTCAAAATGTTGACCAAAGTCAAACTTAGCCTTTGAATAGCCAACTAAAGAACTAACCGTTCCAATTTCAACTCGAACCCTTCCAAACCCGAACCAATCGTCCCCACAGGTCATAAAATGGTAAAAGAATATACGGGGTGTCTTATTTAGGGAAACGGGGATCTAGAAAGAAAAGCAACCAGTTGGGTCATTACATTCTCCACCTCTTAAACAGACGTTCGTCCTCGAACGGGTCTAGAATCATACCTGGAGTGCTGAATAGGTGTGGGTATCTACTCCGCATGTTCTCCTCTGCTTCCCAAGTTGCCTCCTCGACTGATTGGCCCCTCCACTGAACATTTACCGCAGAAATCTTCTTGGACCTCAACTGGCGAACCTGCCTGTCAACAATGGCAACTGGGATACGAATGAACCGCTTTAAGCTCAAAATGAGCAATAGTCATAAAAGGTCGTGTCATCTTTCTTCCATTTTTATCAAGTGGATATTTAGTTTTTGCAAAAAAATAAGTACTTTTATTATTATTTATTGTTAATAAACAAGAGTTTTTCTCCTCCTCATTACCCAGGCTCTCGTCTAGCTGAACCGTGCTGAAGGCTAACATATGCGACCTGTTAGCATGATACCTCCGGAGCATAGACACGTGAAAAACTGGATGAACTCCCTATAAACTGGGAGGCAAAGCAAGCTCATAAGAAACCTCCCCAACTCGTCGCAACACCTCAAATGGGCCTATAAACCTTGGGCTCAACTTGCCCTTCTTCCCGAACCTCATGATTCCCTTCATCGACGAGATCTTCAAGAGAACCTTCTCACCCATCATACATGACAAGTCACGTGCCTTCTGATCCGCTTAACTCTTCTGTCTGGACTGTGCTGTGCGAAGTTGCTCCTGGATCAACTTTACCTTTTCCTAGGCATCCTTTACCCAATCAGTACCATATAACTTAGCCTCGCTAGGCTCAAACCATCAGATGGGCGAACAGCATCACTGACCATATAAAGCCTCAAAGCCATCTCGATGCTGGACTGATAAATATTATTGTAAGCAAACTCGGCCAAAGGAAAGAATCGATCCCACTGCCCTCTGAAGTCAATCACACATGGTTTGAGCATATCTTCCAAGATCAGAACTGTTCGCTTCGACTGCCCGTCGGTCTGCGGATGAAAGGCTGTGCTGAGCTCTACTCGGGTCCCCAACTCACTTGGTACTGCCCTCAAGAAACGCGTACTTAACTGAGGGCCTCTATATGATATATTAGAGATAGGCACACCATGTAACCGAACAATCTCCTGGATGTAAATCTGGGCCAATCCCTCTGAAGAATACGTGGTCACAACCAGAATGAAGTGTGCCGACTTGGTCAACCTGCCAATAATGACCCAAACTGCATCAAACTTCCGCAAGGTCCGCGACAACCCATCTACGAAGTCTTTAGTGATGCGCTCCCACTTCCACTCAGGTTTAGTCATCTGCTGGAGTAGGCCACCTGGCCTCTGATGCTCATACTTAACCTGCTCGCAGTTTAGGCACCTCACTACATGCTCAACTATGTCCTTCTTCATCTGCCTCCACCAATAATACTGCCTCAGGTCACGATACATCTTCGTAGCACCTGGATGAATAGAATATTAAGAATTGTGTGCCTCCTCTAGAATCTTCTCCCTCAAGCCATCGACAACACACAGGTGACCCTAGATTCACAGAACACCATCCTCGCCGATAGTAACCTCCTTGGCACCACCCTGTAGTACCGTCGCCCTGAGAACTAACAAGTGCGGATCATCAAAAGCCTTGATCTGCTCGAACAATGAAGACTGGGTGATAACACAGTGCAAGAACTCTACTGGGCTCTGAAATATCAACCCCCACATGTCTGTTAGCTAGGGAATGAATGTCCAAAGATAGTGGCCTCTCCTCCACTGAAATGAATGCCAAACTACCCATTCTCTCCGCTTTCCTGCTCAAGGTATCCGCAACTACATTAGCCTTTCCCGGATGATAAAGGATGGTAATATAATAATCTTATAGTAACTCGAGCCACCTGCGCTGCCTCAAATTTAGATCCCTCTACTTGAACAAATGCTGCAAGCTGCGATGATCAGTGTAAACCTCACAGGACACCCCATAAAGATAATGCCTCCAGATCTAAAGTTCATGAACAATCACAGCCAACTCCAAATCGTGTACAGGGTAATTCTTCTCGTGGGGCTTCAGCTGACGTGAAGTATATGCAATAACTCGCCCCTCCTGCATCAATACACAACCCAAACCAACCATGAAGCATCACAATACACAGTATACATCCCTGAACCGGAAGACAACACTAACACTGGTGCTGAAGTCAATGCGGTCTTGAGCTTCTGAAAGCTCGCCTCACAATCGTCGGACCATCATAACAGAGCACCCTTCTGGGTCAATCTATTCAAAGGTACTACAATAGATGAGAAGCCCTCCACAAACCGACGATAATGACCTGCTAACCCTAGGAAGGTCCTGATCTCAGTGGTGGGATGAGGCCAACTTTGAACTGCCTCGACCTTCTTGGGATCAACCTTAGTAACCTTATATGATACAACATGCCCCAATAATGCCATAGAATCTAACCAGAACTCACACTTGGAGAACTTAGCATATAGCTTTTGTTCCCGCAGGGTCTAAAGCGCCACTCTCAAATGCTGTTCGTGCTCCTCCATGCTACGTGAGTAGATCAAAATTTCATCAATGAAGATAAGGACAAACTAATCAATATATAGCCTGAACACACAGTTAATCAAATCCATATACGCCGTGGGGGTATTTGTCAAACCGAATCTTCAAGTGATGGTACCCCAACCTCAGGTCGATCTTGGATAACACCCTAGCACCCTGCAACTTGTCAAACAAATCATTAATACGCGGCAAGGGGTACTTGTTTCTTAATGGTAACTTTGTTCAACTGGCGGTAATCAATGCACATCCGCAAAGTCCCATCTTTCTTCTTCACAAATAACACCGGTGGACCCTAAGGAGACACGCTCTGCCTGACGAACCCCTTTTCTGGCAACTTCTCAAGCTGTTCCTTCAACTCCTTCAACTCTTTCAGAGTCATGCGGTACAATGGAATAGATATAGGCTGGGTACCTAGAGCCAAATCAATATTAAAATCAATATCACGATCGAGTAGCATGCTTGGAAGATCAGAAGAAAACAGATCGGAGAACTCCCGAACCACGGTCGCTGAATCAATCACTAGAGTCTCTGTGGTAGTATCCCGAACATAAGCTAGATAAGCCAAACAACCCTTCTTGACCATGTGTTGATACTTAAAAAAGAAATAACCCGACTAGATGCATTGACAGACGAACCCCTTGATTCGCTCAAATTACACCTTAATAATAGTGTACGAGGTCGATGTCAAATATAGTAACCCAACAAGGTTGGGGTCGAATCCCACAGGAAATAGGCGTGAAACTATTGTCCAATTAATGTAATACTTTACTAAGTCGTAATTCTATCAAGTATGCCAAATAGAATACAGAAGTGTTGAATATATAAGGAAAGCGAAAATTGAAAACTAATTTGTTCAAGTGTGAATGTGAAAGATATGAATTTAAGAGACCAAGGTTGTGCCCCATTTAATGTACTAGAATGTTCTTGATATTAATATTGAATTCCTTTCTTGATATGCAATTGATGTTTAATTTACTACCCAATATTTTCTAATATTTGGATAATGTATCCTCTCTACAATTCTCCCGAATACAAAAGAGTCAATCTTAAGAACAACCAATTAAGCGCCAAGTTAAAAACTACTTATTCCTAAGAGATTTTGTTAAACAAGGTTTAAAGCCTTGAGTTCTTGTTATTTATTTCTACCAAACTCTATCTCACTTTCCCAAGATTAGTTAGAGTCAATTGGAGTTCGTTAATGTTTGCAACCACTAACGATTAATTGAAGAACAAGAAATAAATAAATATCAAGATTCCTTCAGAATTGGATTCAATATCAAAATCTCAACACATTCTACCCATCTAGGGTTCACAACCTCAGTGTGTGAGTTTAGCTACAAATACTGATAATTAAAGAACAAGGAAGAGTAATTGATGTCATCTTCCAAAAATAGAGGGTTTTCAATCACCAAAAGCTTCTAAGAATTCGAAAATACTCAAGTGCCGTACTTTGTACTCTAAGTTCTGACAAGAATACCTTCAAAAAACCCTATAAAACCTACTTATAGAGGCCCAAAACCCGAGGCGAATATCGGTCAGCTTTGCCCTAGTTGAAATAATGCGGACCGCATTTCTGTCGCAGAACAGAAATGTGGTTTGCAAATCATCATCATCCGTCGCAAATCTCACCAGACAGTTTTGCTCTCGTCGCATCTTGGTTTGCGGTTCGCATGTTGAATATGCGATCGCAGAAGCACACTGATTTTTACTCAGAACTCTATTCATGTTTACGATTTCACCAGGCCAATTTGCGGTTCGCATTCCTGTTTTGCGGTCACATTTGCAACCGCATTTTCGACCTGATGATTGGCCTAAAGTTCTGTCTTTGTCTGCGATCTACTTGTAGAATATGCGATTCGCATGTCTGTTCTGCGACCGCATATTTACCTATGCGATGCTCTTAACCTCTTTTCTTGTCTTCAGCTAACTTTTTGAACGCTTTTCTATTCTTCTGGGTCTTGACACTTGTTATTCTGCAAATACACTAAAATTACATAAGTATCATGAGATTTTGCAAGTAAAACAAGTTAAACTTTAAGCAAATAGTATCAAAATGTGCCGAAATTACCCGGCACATCAACACCCCCAACTTAAACTCTTGCTTGTCCTCAAGCAACTCAAACGATACTCTCCTAATCTAGATTCTACTTAACAAACATGAAGCAATACTGATCGTGGACGGTGGTTGTTGTTAGTATCTCAAGTATAACTCTTTAAGCACTGTACCCCCCTTGAATCATTAATAAGTTTAAAGACAACCAATCAACTAGTGAACTTTGAGCCTCAACAAAGTAACTAAAGGCTACCTTCAGCTGAATACACTTATGCCTTACCCAAAGCTCAACTTACTATCAACCTAGAAGTGTATGTCACCTCACTGGAAAGAAAGTCCCACTCTCACACAATTCATCATAGCAATACAAAGGGACTAAAATGCAAGTACACTCACTCTCAGGACAAAATTTCAAGTGTCACCTCATGCCACACCATAGGCTTGCCCTTATTTTAATTCATCGCCTAATTATCAGAACACTCGGTTGGAGATCATATAAGGACTTTGTAAGCTTGTAATGTGGGTTTAAGGAAGGGTAGGATATATATTTAGATAATAGTGGCTACTTCCTGTGACGACCCGGCCAGTCGCCTCATGAGTTACCGCTCCGTTTCCCCCATTTCTGCTGCATTATGCTTCGTTATCTGTGTTTTATGTGATCGAGTTGAGTAGTTTGCGTTCGGAGTGGATTTGATAAGAAATGAGACATTTTGTCTCTTTTAAGAAGGTTTAAGTTGAAAAAGTCAACCGGATGTTGACTTATGAGTTAGAGGGCTCGGATGTGAGTTCCGATGGTTCAGGTAGATTTGGGAGGTTATTTATGACTTAGGAGTGTGATCTGAATTGGTCTTGGAGGTCCCGTGTCGAATTAGGCTTGAATTCGTGGAGTTAGTATTTTGGCGATTTCCGGTTGATAGGCGAGATTTTGATCCGAAGGTCGAAATGGATTTCCGAGAGTTGCTATAGCTTCGTATGGTGAATTCGGACTTAGGAATATGTCCGGATTTGAAATTGGAAGTCCTTAGGACAATTCAACGCATTTTGGCGAATGTTGGAAAATGGAAGATTTTTGGAAAGTTTGACCGAGGAGTTGACTTTTTGATATCGGGGTCAGAATCCAGTTCCGAAAATCTTCATAGGTCCGTTATGTCATTTATGACTTGTGTGCAAAATTTGAGGTCAATCGGACTCAATTTGATAGGTTTCGGCATCGAATGTAGAAGTTAAAATTTATTAGTTTCATTAGGCTTGAATTGGGGTATGATTCATGTTTTTAGCATTGTTGGATGTGATTTAAGGCCTCGACTAACTCCGTAATATGTTTTAGGACTTGTTGGTATATCCGTACGGGGTCCCGAATTACTTGGGTGCGTTTCGGAGTAGTTTCGGACCATTTCTATCCATTTGTTTACTGCTGGTGCATTGCAGAAATTCTGCTGCACGGAGCAGATTTTGGGAGCTTATATCTCACAATATATAATGAATTTGGAAATTCTCAACACATGACAGTTGTATCCCTTTGAATCTAGTTTCCAGAATGATACATCATTCATCATTTGGACATATATACAGAAAGTTACGATAGATTAAAGTTGGCTGGTACTGCTGTTGTTTTCCAGACAGTGTGCATGGCAGAAATTTCTACTGCACAGGACCGATTTTGGAAGCTTATATCTCGTAATCTGTAAGGAATTTGGAGATGATCCAAAGATGAAAGTTGTATAACTTTCCAGAAAGTTAAACCATTCATGATTTTGGTATTCTATGAGAACTTTATGATTGATCGAAGTAGGCTGGTGGAGCAATATCGACAGAATTTCCTAATGCACTTTAGAAGCTCATATCTCGGAATATATAAAGAGTTATATAGTGTACAACCTATCAAATGAAAGATATTCGAGTCTAGTTTCTAAATCTTCAAACCGTTGCTCATTTGGATATTTCACAAGGAGTTATGAGCGTTTTAACAGAAGGTGTACAGCAAGGGAAAAATGATAAGAGGATGTACAACCTGCACAGCGCAAGGTACAAATCGATGAAGCCTGGGCAGAATGTTTTAAGCCATATTTTGTCCGCGATTTTGGGTATATTTTCACCCATAGTTGCTCATTTTTGGAGGTTCTTGAAGGAAATTAACGAGGGATTCAAGGAGAATCGATTGGAGGTAAGAATTTTGGACCTAAAACTTGTTTATATTGTGAAATCCACCTAGAAAATCCTTGAAGTCTTGCTAAAAATGGAAGAAATAGGGCTTGGGATTATGAAATTTTACTTGGGTATTTGGAGGACCATTTTGGGCTGGATTTGAGAACTTTTGATATGTACGAACTCGTTGGGAGATAAGGAACCCGTTGATGTCAAATTTTCTGAGTTTCGAGAAGTGGGCCCGGGGCTCGGGTTTTGCTAATTTTGGAATTTCTTAGTATTTTCGTTTGTTTTCGCTTGGGCTTTGTTCCCTCAATATATTGTGATGTAATTGTTCTGAATTTGGAGATTCGACGCACGTGAAGGCCAATTCGAAGGGCAAAGGCGTCGCGGGCTAAGGATTTAGCCGGTTTGAGGTGAGTAATGTTTGTAAATGATGTCCTGAGGGTTTCAAACCCTGGATTTGCACATCGTAGTGCTATATTGAGTTGAGATATGCGTTCGATGATGAGCATGGGATTGTTTACTACTGGGGATTGGGACTTGGTCCATCCCGAACGAGGATTTTACTACGTATTGATTGAAACTTATTGATATCATCATATTTGGGCATCTCGCCGGTTATGTGAACCCTTCAGGGGTATTTATCACTGTTTACTGAAATCATATTTGGGCTTCGTGCCGGTTATGTAAACNAAGTGTGTTTGTTTGGAGGTTTATAGCCAGCTCCCACAACCAATATTTTGAGCTTATATCTCACAATATATAATGAATTTGGAAATTCTCAACACATGACAGTTGTATCCCTTTGAATCTAGTTTCCAGAATGATACATCATTCATCATTTTGACATATATACAGAAATTTACGATTGATTAAAGTTGGCTGGTACTGCTGTTGTTTTCCAGACAGTGTGCATGGCAGAAATTTCTACTGCACAGGACCGATTTTGGAAGCTTATAACTCGTAATCTGTAAGGAATTTGGAGATGATCCAAAGATGAAAGTTGTATAACTTTCCAGAAAGTTAAACCATTCATGATTTTGGTATTCTATGAGAACTTTATGATTGATCGAAGTAGGCTGGTGGAGCAATATCGACAGAATTTCCTAATGCACTTTAGAAGCTCATATCTCGGAATATATAAAGAGTTATATAGTGTACAACCTATCAAATGAAAGATATTCGAGTCTAGTTTCTAAATCTTCAAACCGTTGCTCATTTGGATATTTCACAAGGAGTTATGAGCGTTTTAACAGAAGGTGTACAGCAAGGGAAAAATGATAAGAGGATGTACAACCTGCACAGCGCAAGGTACAAATCGATGAAGCCTGGGCAGAATGTTTTAAGCCATATTTTGTCCGCGATTTTGGGTATATTTTCACCCATAGTTGCTCATTTTTGGAGGTTCTTGAAGGAAATTAACGAGGGATTCAAGGAGAATCGATTGGAGGTAAGAATTTTGGACCTAAAACTTGTTTATATTGTGAAATCCACCTAGAAAATCCTTGAAGTCTTGCTAAAAATGGAAGAAATAGGGCTTGGGATTATGAAATTTTACTTGGGTATTTGGAGGACCATTTTGGGCTGGATTTGAGAACTTTTGATATGTACGAACTCGTTGGGAGATAAGGAACCCGTTGATGTCAAATTTTCTGAGTTTCGAGAAGTGGGCCCGGGGCTCGGGTTTTGCTAATTTTGGAATTTCTTAGTATTTTCGTTTGTTTTCGCTTGGGCTTTGTTCCCTCAATATATTGTGATGTAATTGTTCTGAATTTGGAGATTCGACGCACGTGAAGGCCAATTCGAAGGGCAAAGGCGTCGCGGGCTAAGGATTTAGCCGGTTTGAGGTGAGTAATGTTTGTAAATGATGTCCTGAGGGTTTCAAACCCTGGATTTGCACATCGTAGTGCTATATTGAGTTGAGATATGCGTTCGATGATGAGCATGGGATTGTTTACTACTGGGGATTGGGACTTGGTCCATCCCGATTGATGATTTTACTATACATTTGACTGAAACATACTTGTTATCATCATGATTTGCGCTGATTGCCGTATTTGGGCTTCGTGCCGGTTATATGAACCCTTCAGGGGTATTTATCACTGTTTCCTCACTGTTTAAATTCATTACTTGAACTCAGTCATGTGGGTCTTCCACTGTTTTACAACTCAGCCACTTTGCTCAGTTTTTGAGGTTACATAAAAATTTAAATAATATTTTGGGCTGAGAACTAGTGTTTTACTATGCCCGAGGGGCATGAGATGATTTTTTTGACTGAGTGCGGCCGAGGGCCAAATATGAGGTTTTACTGAGTGATATGAGGCCAAGGGCCTGAGATTTAAATGATAATTTTTTTCAAATGATGTAAATGGGATCGGGTGGCACGCCGCCATGGATATGATATAAATGGATCGGGTGGCACGCCGCCACGGAATATGATAAATTGGATCGGGTGGCACGTTGCCACGAGATATTGCGCTTCTGCACCCCCCACAGTAAGCGCAGGGTACCCATGGGATCGGGTGACATGCCGTCACGAGACATGATTTGGCCAATCATGCTATTTTCTTTTGCTTCAAGTTATTGACTTGATTATTTATATGTTGTACTGTTGCATTATGGATTGTTTTATGTCTTATGTGTTTTCTTACTTTCAGCCATTATTTATAGTTATTACTCACTGAGTTGGAAGTACTCACATTACTCCCTGCACCGTGTGTGCAGATTCAGGCGCCTATCGGTTCCGCTCCGAGGTATTGACTATTACTGTCAGGGCGGTGATTCAGAGACTACGAGGTAGCTATCGGCGTCCGCAGCCTCGTATCTCTTTACCTTTTTGTTTCCACTATTTTCAAACAATTGTGCCAAAGATATTGTAATAGTAATATTATTATTAGGATTTTCATTAGCTGCTCATGATTTTGTGACACCCCGGTTCGGGCTGTAGTCGGGAGGGTTTCACTATATTTTTCCGCTAATTTCTGTTATTAAATTATACTCATATTATTTTCGTATTGCTAACTGTTTAAAACGAGGTTTAATTTGGATTGGCTGGCCTTGTCTTCATGAGAGGCGCCATCAGGACCGGGTTGGGATTTTGGGTCATGACAAGTTGGTATCAGAGCCTAGGTTACATAGGTCTCACGAGTCATGAGCGGGTTTAGTAGAGTCTTGCGGATCGGTACGGAGATGTCTGTACTTATCTTCGAGAGGCTGCAGAACCGTTTTAGGAAAAACTTCATATTCTTGATATCTTTATCCTGCGGTTTGATTCTATTGAAGCTTATGTCTTTATTTCCTTCCTACTCAATCTTATGCGGCGCTAAGCGCTTGTTATCAATTCGGCGTCGAAGAGTTGTAGTGGTACTACAAATGTGGTGCCAGATGCGTGTTCGGGCAGGCTATTATCGTTGTCTTGTGGAAGGATGTTCTTATGTTCCAGCTTAGTAATTGTATCCTTCATGGTGTTGAGACCGTGCGCGAATTGCTACGATGTCTATGCGTTGTTGTCATACAATGTTGGTGAAATGGTAGAGTGCTTATGTATGGAACGCGGTAGTGAATGACTCGGAAGGAAGATTTCTCAGTGTATGATTTAGAGGTTCAGCATTTAATTCCAGCGAAGGAAAGGCAGTTGGACTATAGATGTCCATGTTTGGTTGATGAAGTAACAAGACCTGATATTTTCAAGCATGATGGAATTTTCAATGTGATGCGGTGTCGTCGTCCTTGTTTGAACGCACTATGGTTCGTCGGTGTTACGATCTTCTTGGATTTTGCCTTCGGGGCATGGTGCTGTGAAATGGTGCCTGAGAGGTGGTTGCCAGGGATTGCTGTGTGCGGCGGTTTAAAAATCGAATTAGTATTTGTAGTGTGGATGGCTTGAGTTACCAAGTGAGTGTGAAATTCACATAATCGATTTGTTACAAGGGTCTACTCACACAGGTTTACATACTTGATACTCAACAAACGTACCATCCTGGTCAATATACTTCATATTCATAGGCCCGGTTCTACTATTATACCCTTGAAAAAGAACCACGCAGAAGAAAAAACAAGGGGCTTTTATTGCTAACTATTTAATTATAACAGCATATATACATAAATCATGAATCATTGCTATATAATGTACAATTATCAAATGTCACTAAACATGCCAAAAATAAATCAAATATACAGACAAAACAAGGATATAAGGCCACCACCCCCAACTTAAACACATGCATTGTCCCCAATGCATAAAAAGAAATATAAAGTACAAGGGACTCCCTGGGGGCACAATCGCGCGAAGAGTTGCGGTGGCCTAAGTCTCCTTTGGAGCTGTAGGAGGGATGTGGGACTGGTCTGGAGCAGGTGGTGAGGCCGCTGAGCTGCTAGCTTCTCCCGCTGGTGGCCATCTCCTGGCATCCTTATCTGCTAATGATCGCTGAATGGCCTTCTCGATGTCGGCCTGCTCTTGTTCCTCCTCCACCGTAGGCACAGCAATTTCTTTTCCTTTTGGCTTATGGGTTGCACCCTCATCGAGCTCTAAACTGGCCTCCTTTGATTCGTCCTCTTCGAATTCTGATGACCGCTCTGATGTCTCATCATCAGTAGAATCAACCTGGACTGTAGGGGCGGGAGGCTGAGACACTTTAGCAGACGAAGGTGTGATGTCTGCCATTAGTGTCGTGAAGTCCAGGCCCAAGTCAGCACGGCCAGCACCCTGGTCACCCTCGTTGGGGAGGAGAGATGATATGTCGAACTCCAGATTTTTCATCTTCTAGAGGTCGGTCTTCATTGATTGTACTTCCTCCCGCAGTTGGGGCAAACCCCTCACCTCACCTCTTTCAATTCTTTCAACCCTCGACTCAAGCTTGGTCAACCTATCTACGAACGCTAATTGTTGTTGGTGCAGTGGAGTCAAGGCCTGTTTAATCAGTGAGGGCAATGTCTTCAAGAGTTGGTCTACTTTAGAATTTGCGTGATGAGCAATTAGACCGAGTCTTGAAATAGTTGGCAGGTGTGAGGCTGATGGACCAGTTGTAGATGAGGGTGCAGTTTCTTCAGCAACTGTAGAGGTGTTGGGATCTTGGGGAGACAGGAGATTCTGGGAGTCAATGTCGTCAATTGGGGTCACTGGTGGGGCAGCTGAATCACTTATATGAGTGATATCTATATCTCTCGTAGACCTCCCGAGTTTGTCTTGTTGTGGTAAGAATGGGACATTCACCTCTTGGCAGAGGGTGGTGATCAAACTTGGGAAAGGAAGTAATGTGGCCCGCTGAGTAGCCTGAATGCCAATTTCCTGGAAGATAAGACTCCCCACATCAATTTTAATACCCGTCATTATACATGCAATGAGAAGTGCCTTCTCAATGCTGATATCCGTTTCATTTCTGGAGGGTATTAAGTGGGAGGTGATGAAGTTGAGCCAATATTTGGCCTCCCTTGTGAGGTCTTCTTTGTAAATTTTCTTCCCAGGACTGATCCAGGACGGAGTCCCCTTGGCAATGATGGACGCTATCAATCCACGTTCGTTCTATTTGTTGGAGTACTTTGCATCGTACTTCGTTGTGCTTGATTCCCAGTCAGGGAAGTAGAGTTCATTTATATGTTCGCTGTCACAAAACACAGCCTTCCCTCGAACGTGAACGATGCCGGTGAATATTCGGTTGCGTCTATGATACCCTATTCGTGAAGCTCCATACGGCGCATAGAATTCCCGGACCATTGACTCATTATACTCCTTTGGGTCTGTGGTGAAGTACTCCCATTTTCTCGTTTTACTGTTTTCGTGAATATGAGGGTACTAGTCCTGAAGCCCATTCAAGCTCAACTTTTTCACCCCCAGGATCCTTCTCTTTGTGAGCGCTTCCCTGAATAAAGATCTTGAACCTTCAACCGCAAACCGAAGCTGAAGGTCATCACCTCGTTTCCTTCGTGTCTCAGCTACTAAATCAACTTCTGGTACGCAATCCTCCTCATCAGACTGGGAGGGGTTAGGTACAGTTCATTCCTTTCTTGCCCGTTTGGGTGGTTCTGAGGTTGAAGTGGAGGATGGCCTTCTCTTTGTGGAATGCTTTTTGGTTGCCATATCTGCATAAGTGGGAGATGTCAGTGACATTATCATCATTTGAGAAAAACAAAAACAGGAGAAATGACCAAAGAGTTACAGAAATGCGGCGTGGTTTGCGGTCACATAACCACTATGCGAACCGCAAACACGTCGCATTCTTTTGGGTGACAGGTAGAGGGTGGTCTGCGGTGGATTTTGCGAACCGCATAACCACTATGCGAATAGCAAATCCATCGCAGATTATCTTTGACCTTAAGCCTGATAGAGACACACAAGTGCGATCGCATACTCATCGCAAAGCATGATATGCGATCGCATTTCAACCGCATACTTCACCAATGTTAACCAAACGTTCTGGCCTTGTTTGCGGTGGCTCTGCGGTCCGCATATCGACTATGCGATCGCAGAATCACCGCAAATGTTGTCTTCCTCATATATCTAGGGTTTAGGGATGCGGTCAAATTGCGGTCCACATTTTGAGTTTGTGGACCACAAATATCTTCAACTATCCACGTATGTTCATCCCTCAAGTAAGAAAACCCTAGATTTCTATTTCCATTCCAACAACTTGAACAACTTTACTGAGTTATAAACCTTAGCCTTTCGAAATAAGAATTTAAGGTGGAACAACGAATGCACATACCTTGTGAAGAAGATTGTAGCTCTTAAGACAAAGGTGAATCAACTCTTTGAGGTTTGGTGAACTTGCACTTTTACTTTTCCGATGATGTTCGTCGGAGGTCGTTCTCTGTTTCCGTTTTCTCTTATCTTTTTTTTTGTGTGTTTTATTTTATTTTATTTATTTATTTTTATATACTTAGATTGAAGGATTTAGAAAAGGATGAAATGCGAACACGTACCTGGCAATTATGCGACGATTTAAGTTTCGCATAATTGCAATGCGAACTGCATAATAGGAGCTTCCACCGCATTTTTATCAGACTTGTGAGCTGAATTCTCTGTCTTTGTTTGCGGTGAGAATGCGGTTCTCATAACTCAAATGCGAACCGCAAATTGTTGAGCTTCGTCACATTTTTTCCCAATATGTTTGCTCAAGTTTCTTCTTTCGTTTGCGGCACAAATGCGGTTCGCATATCTCAAATGCGATCGCATTTGTGCAGCTTTTTTTCACCTTGATGTTTTTCTGCAGTTTCAAACACTCCTCTTCAATTCGTGTATCCTTTCATCACATTCCTGCATTCTAAAACCCTTCAAATAGCCCTAAGTACAAATGTGATATTGAATTCTAAATAAATAAAAATACAATATAAACAAGAGCTAATGATACCACACATGGGTTGCCTCCCATGAAGTGCTTGATTTAATGTCGCGGCACGACGATGCTAGGGTGCTTCTGCAATAATTCTGTAGTTGGGATTTGATCATCTTTTAGAGCCAGTTGCTCTACCACATGTTTTTCTCCATCTACTCCCAAGTAGTGATTGATTCTTTGCCCATTAACCTTGAAAGTCCGGAGCCCATCCTCCGATGCTAATTCAACAGCTCCAAACGGAGAGACATCAACAACTTTAAATGGTCCAGACCATTTGGACTTCAGCTTCCCCGGAAATAATTTGAGTCTTGAATTGAACAGCAACACCAGGTCCCCTGCCTTGAACTCTCTTTTCAAAATCTTTGTATCATGGACGAATTTCATTCGTTCTTTATAAACTACTGCACTCTCATAAGCATGAAGACGGAATTCTTCCATTTCATTTAACTGTGCCAGCCTTAGAGCTCCGGCCTCCGCCCAGTCCATGTTCAATCTCTTTAAGGCCCACATAGCCTTTCCAAAGACTAACCTATACGGGGAAGTACCGATAGGAGTCTTGTAAGCTGTACGATATGCCCATAGAGCATCATCTAGCTTTCTTGACCAATCGGTCCTATTTGCGTTCACCGTCTTTGATAGAATTCTTTTGATCTCCCTATTGGATACTTCAACTTATTCGCTCGATTGTGGATGATAAGGTGTGGGAACCTTATGCTTAACCCCATACTTGTCGAGGAGATCTTTAAATACTCTGTTACAGAAGTGTGAACCTCCATCGCTGATAATGGCTCTCGGGGTGCCAATGGGTGAAAATATTCTTCTTTAGAAATGTGGTCACCCTCCGAGCTTCGTTGTTTGGTAAGGCAACGGCTTCTACCCATTTGGATACATAGTCCACAGCCACTAGGATGTATTTCATCCCACATGAGGTTATGAAAGGGCCCATGAAGTCAATACCCCAAACATCGAATAATTCGATTTCCATAACAAATTTCATAGGCATCTCATGCCTCCTCGAGATTGGGCCCTGTCATTGGCATTGGTCGCAAGACTTCACCAACTGATTAGCATCCTGATAAATATTCGGCCAGTAATACCCACACTCCAAAATCTTTGCAGCTGTTCTGTTAACCCCATGATGACCCCCAACTGGTGAGTCATGGCACACTTTCAGAATCTGTAGCATCTCTTCCTCAGGTACGCATCTTCTAATTATGTTATCAGCACAGACACGGAATAAGAATGGTTCTTCCCAATAATAATTGCGACAATCCCTCAAGAACTTCTTCCGTTGGTATGATTCCAACCCTTCCGGAATAAGATCGCTGACAATGTAGTTGGCGATGTCTGCATACCACGGTGCAAATGAATTTGATACCATCAGTATATGTTCATATAGAAATGAGTCATTTATCTCCAGCTCTTCTCTTTGTCTCCTTTATTCTTCCAGTCTAGATAAGTGATCTGCCACTTGGTTTTGTGTTCCCTTGCGATCCATAACTTCGAAATCGAATTCTTGCAGCAGCAACACCCATCGGATTAGTCGTGGCTTTGCATCTTTCTTCGCCATCAAATAACGGAGAGCAGCATGATCTGTATGCACAATCACTTTCGAGCCCAATAGATACGCACGGAACTTCTAGAATGCATATACAATAGCTAATAGTTCTTGCTCGGTTACCGTGTAATTCATTTGCACTCCATCAAGTGTCTTGCTAGCATAGTATATTGGATGAAGCACCTTATTGTGTCTTTGTCCCACCATAACTCCAATAGCTACATCGCTAGCATCACACATAAGCTCAAAAGGGAGCGACCAGTTAGGTGTGACAATGATAGGTGCCGTGGTGAGCTTCGTTTTCAGTTCTTCAAAAGCTACGAGGCATTTTTCATCAACGACAAACTTGGCATCTTTCTCTAAGAGTTTACACATTGGGTGTGCAATCTTTGAGAAGTCTTTAATGAACCGCCTGTAAAATCCAGCATGCCCCAAAAAGCTACGGACACCTTTTACGGATATGGGTGGAGGGAGCTTGGAGATGATCTCGATTTTAGCCTTATCCACCTCTATGCCACGCTTGGAGATTTTATGCCCCAAAACAATACCTTCATCCACCATGAAGTGGCATTTCTCCCAATTTAGTACAAGGTTTGTTTCTTCGCATTGCTTTAGCACTTGTTTTAGATTCTTCAAGCATTGCTCAAAATTTTCCTCGACTACTGAAAAATCATCCATAAAGACCTCAAGGAAATCCTCCACCATATCAGAAAAGATTGACATCATACACCTATGGAAGGTGGCTGGAGCATTGTATAAGCCGAACGACATACGACTGAAAGCAAATGTCCCATATGGGAATCTGAACGTTGCCTTCTCCTGGTCCTCCAAAGCTATATTAATCTGATTATACCTAGAGTATCCGTCGAGGAAGCAATAAAAGGACTTTCCAGCTAGCCGATCAAGCATTTGATCAATAAAAGGCATAGGGAAGTGGTCCTTGCATGTGGCACTATTGAGCTTTCTGTAATCCATGCACACCCGCTATCCAATTACTGTCCTTGTAGGAATCAGCTTGTTCTTTTCATTCTTGACCACCGTCATGCCTCCTTTCTTTGGCACGCATTGTACCGGGCTCACCCATGAACTATTGGCAATTGGATAGACTACCCCAGCATCCAGCCATTTGATTATATCTTTCTTCACCACTTCCTGCATTGATGGATTCAGACATCGATGGCTTGTCTGTGTTCCTTCAGCACTTGCAGCAACTGTTCTACCTGCACATCATTCAACAACGAAGAAACAATTACTAGTAAACTGTTATTCAAGCCAAGAAATTTATACCTCAAATGCGATGGAAGTGGTTTGAGCTCTAATTGAGGTGGTTCGATAATGGACGTTTTTCATGAGGTGTACCTCTATTCTCCAAATCTAAGGACAGTTTTGGTGGAGTATATGAATAAGAGCCACGTCCTTCTAACGCATTCACCGACTCCATAAAGCCTTCCATATCGTTACCATCAAAATTCACCAATATCGCTGCCAGTGCTTCACCTAAGCATTGCTCTTTCATCTTGATCTCAACAGCCTCATCGACTTCATCAACAATACCGATTAGTGAAATGCTCTCATACTCGATTGGCAACTTCATCCCCTTACTAGCTTGAAAAGTAACTTCCTCGTTGTTCACCCAGAACTTTATTTCATTACGCTCCGAGTCCATAAGAGCTCTTCCAGTAGCTAAGAATGGTCTCCCCAATCTAATAGGGATTTCCTTGTCCACAGCACAATCAAGGATCACAAAATCAGCTAGAATGTGAAATTTTCCAACTTTTACAATTACATCATCTACAATACCGACTGGTCTTTTGATTGATCGGTCAGCCATCTGCAACCTCGTGCTTGTCAGCCTTGGCATTCCTAACCCAGCTTGTTTATAGATAGCAAGTGGCATTAGATTAATGCTGGCCCCATTGTCACATAATGCCTTAGCAAAGTCGCGCACTCCAATAGTGCACAGAATAGTAAATGCTCCTGGGTCCTCTTTCTTCTGGATTGGATTTGTAGCTATGATAAAGCTAACCCTGTGAGTCATATTTACCACCTCATTCCTGGTGGTTCTCTTCTTCGTGATAAGATCCTTTAGATACTTGGCAAACCCTGGCATTTCTTGGAAAGCCTCCAAGAAAGGTATATTCTCTGATAACTGCTTGAGAATGTCGTAGAACTTCTCAAACTTGTTGTCGTCAAATCTTCTCGCAAGTCTCTGAGGAAATGGAGGAGGGGGTCTAGGAATTGGCGGAAGAACGATTGATGTTCCTTCTGCCTTATCCTTTATCCCTTCTCGAGTCTCATCTCGGTTTAGCACAACTTCTGAATTTTTGTTTACTTCAGCAACATTATCTTTTTCAACTTCGACCCCTTTTTGAAGTTCTTCAGCAATGACTGCTTGCTCATCTCTCCCCTGCAATGTCTTACCATTCCTGGTCGTGATAGCCATAATATGGGAAGTTGGGCCACTTTCACTCCCCTTAGGATTTGCAATCGTGTCGCTAGGAAGTGTTCCCTTCTGCTGTGGATATTGTTCACGAGAGAGATCTCTCATTTGTAATTCCAGCTTTTGAATCGCCGCTGTGTGAGAGCCAACCAATTCAGTCATGTTTTTCATGGAATTATCCGACTTTTCTTGGTTCTGTAATATCCTTTCAAGCATGCTCTCAATTTTGGACTCACTAGAGGATCCCTGATTTGAGTACTGACCTTTCGGAGGAACATAAGGGTTGGAACTTTGGTTTGAAAAATTATTATTGCTGTTCCAATTTCCTTGATTGGGGCCACTTTGGTCGTTTCGCCATTGTTGGTGACCTTGCCCTTGCAGGTTTGGTCTCCAATGATTTTGCATCCCTTGACCCTGGTAATGTTGCCTTTGATAACCTCCCTGAGAATTGTTGACATAATTAGCCTCTTCATATTCATCACTTTGCACTGGTTGCACATTCTCCACTACATTGACTTTCTTCTTCTGATTTTCCATGAACAACTTCGTCAATACATTAACATTTGTGGCAAGTTCTACAATCACTTGGTCTCGTTCTTGATTTTCCTTGATCAAGTTATTCATAGAAGGAGACTCAATTGTAATACCACATGTTGTATCTTCAGAATGCCAATCTTGATTGTGTTTTGCCATTTTATCCAAGATCTGAGTTACTCTAGCGAAGGTTTTATCCATGAAAGATCCAGCAGCAGCATTCTTTGCTATTGATTGGTTCATAGGGTCCAAACCCATGTAGAATTTTTCCAGCAAGATGGAATCGGGAAAGCCATGGTTTGGAGACCTCACCAAATACAACTTGAAGCGCTCCCACGCTTCATGTAGTTGTTCACCAGGTAGTTGCTTAAAGAAGAATATCTTATCTCTGAGCTCAGATTTCTTGCTTTGTGGAAACCACTTTGACAAGAATGCCCGGACAAGTTCAGGCCATGAACGGATGGAATTCGGAGGAAGATTTTGAAGCCATTTTCTCGCATTTCCAGCTAACGAATACTTAAAGCATCTCAGCCTTAATGCATCGTCAGAGACATTGTTTTGCTTGTGCGTCGCACAAACACCCAATAAATTCCTGAGGTGCTGTATTGGATCGTCATCAGTGGAGTTTCTGAAGAATCCTTCCGCTTTCAGCATCAGAATTAGTCCATGTTCTACCTTGAATGTAGCAGCACCTATAGCCGGAGGTACTATAGCGTTTGTATCCTCTATATATTCCAATATCAGCAAAAGGATTTTCTTCCTGCTCCACCTCCACATCATCTTCACGGTCTGCCATATCTTCCTGTCTACAACAACCAAAACAAACAGCGTGTAATCAAGTGGAATTAGACGTCTAGTAAAGTATACACTAATTAGAAATTTCAAGACCGTATTTCCTGGCAACGGCGCCAAAATTTGATTCGCTCAAATTACACCTTAATAATAGTGTAAGCGATCGATGTCAAATATAGTAACCCAACAACGTTGGGGTCGAATCCCACAGGGAATAGGCGTGAAACTATTTTCCAATTAATGTAATACTTTACTAAGTCGTAATTTTATCAAGTACGCCAAATAGAATAAAGAAGTGTTAAATATATAAGGAAAGGAAAACTGAGAACTAATGTTTATAGTATGAATGTGAGAACTATGAATTTAAGAAACCAAGGTTGTGCCCCCTTTAATGTAGTAAAATGCCCTTGATATTAATATTGAATTCCTTTCTTGATATGCAATTGATGTTTAATTTACTACCCGATATTTCCCAATATTTGGATAATGTATCCTCTTACGATTCTCCCGAATACAAAAGAGTCAATCTTAAGAACAACCAATTAATCGCCAAATTAAAACCTACTTATTCCTAAGTGATTTTGTTAAACAAGGTTTAAAGCCTTGAATTTTTGTTATTTATTTCTACCAAACTCTATCTCACTTTTCCAAGATAAGTTAGAGTTAATTGGCTTTCATTAATGTTTGCAACCATTAACGATTAATTCAAGAATAAGAAATAAATAAATATCAAGCTTCCTTCGGAATTCGGATTCAATATCAAGATATCAACAACATTCTACCCATCTAGGGTTCACAGCCTCAGCATTTGAGTTTAGCTATTCATGCTGATAATTAAAGAACAAGGAAGAGTAATTGATATCATCTTACAAAAATAGAGGGTTTTCAATCACCAAAAGCTTCTAAGAATTCGAAAATACTCAAGTACCGTACTTTGTACTCTAAGTTCTGACAAGAATACCTTCACAAAACCCTATAAAACCTATTTATAGAGGCCCAAAACCCAAGGCGAATGTCGGTCAGCTTTGCCCTTGTTGAAATAATGCGAACCGCATTTCTGTCGCAGAACAGGAATGTGGTTCGCAAATCATCATCATCCGTCGCAAATCACACCAGACAGTTTTGCTCTCGTCGCATCTTGGTTTGCGGTTCGCATGTTGAATATGCGATCGCAGAATGCGATCGCATTCTTCACACTGACTTTTACCCAGAACTCTGTTTATGTTGCGATTTCACCAGGCCAATTCGCGGTTCGCATTCCTGTTTTGCGGTCGCATTTGCGACCGCATTCTCGACATGAAAATTGGCCTAAAGTTCTGTCTTCGTCTGCGATCTACTTGTAGAATATGCGATTCGCATGTCTGTTCTGCGACCGCATATTTACATATGCGATGCTCTTAACCTCTTTTCTTGTCTTCAGCTAACTTTTTGAACTCTTTTCTGTTCCTCTGGGTCTTGACACTTGTTATTCTGCAAATACACTAAAATTACATAAGTATCATGAGAATTAGCAAGTAAAACAAGTTAAACTTTAAGCAAATAGTATCAAAATATGCCGAAATTACCCGGCACATCAAATACGAACCGCAAACATGCACTGGGGAATCGCAGACGCAAGCAGAGTTTTGGGTGAAAGTCAGGGTATAGAATGCGATCGCATTTCGCGATCGCATAATCGATATGTGCACCGCAAACCCAACCGCAAATCAATTATGCAGTTTACAGAGTGTTGGATTTGCGATGCAGAAGGGGCTCGCATTTCTTCAATGCGGACCGCAATTCCAGAATGCGATGAAGGCAAAATCCTTGGGTTAGATATGCGACGGATGAAGAAGATTTGCGAACCACATTTCTGTTTTGCGACAGAAATGCGGTCCGCATTATTAACATCAGGGGCAAATTAGTCCGAACTTCGCCTCGATTTTTGGACCTCTATAAATAGGTTTAATAGGGTTTTATGAGGGGTATCTTGTCAGAATTGAGAGTACAAAGTACGAGGCTTACACTATTTTGAATTCTTGGAAGCTTTTTGGATCAATTACCTTCTACTTTGTAAGATTATGACAATTATTATTCTTTCACATTCAGTTTTTAGCATGAGTAACTAGTTCCAAACGCTAAGTTGTCAACCCTAGATGGGTATGATGTTATTGGGATTTTGATATTGAATATAATTTCAACGGATGATTGATATTTATTTACTTCTTATTCTTCAAATAATTTTTAGTGGTTGCAAACATTAACAAACGCCATTTAATTCTATCTTTGCTTGGGAAAGTGGGGTAGAATTTGGTAGAAGTAAATAACAAAGATTCAAGGCTTTAAACCTTGTTTAATAAAATCGCTTAGGAATAAGTGAGTTTTAATTTGGCATTAATTGATTGTTCTTAATCACAACTCTTTTGTATTTGGAAAAATCATAAAGAGGACATATTATCCAACTATTGGAAAATATTGAGTATTAAATTAGGCATCAATTGCATATCAAAAAAGTCTTCCGTTGGAAATATATAATATTAATATCAATAGCATTATACTACATTAAGGGGAACACAACCTTGGTTTCTTTAAATCATATTATTTACCTTCATACTATTGCAATTAGTCTTCATTTAAACTTACATTCAATACATCTTTCGGTTATGATTACTTGATAGAATTACGACTTAGTTGAGTACTACATTAATTAAGTAAATGTTTCACACCTATTCCCTGTGGGATTCGACCCCAACCTTGTTGGGTTATTATATTTGACACCGACCGCTTACACTGTCTATTAAGGTGTAATTTGAGCGTATCAGCAACCGAAAGCCCCATCTAACATGGACAAATAGAGCAGCCGAGGTGTTCCTGGTTCTGGTAGGACCAACACCGGCGGTTTAGATAAATACTCCTTGATTTTTTCAAAAGCTTTCTGGCATTCTTCAGTCAGGCTTGTTGCAGCATCTTTCCTCAGCATTCTGAAGATTAGCTCACACATCACGGTCGATTTTGCTATGAAGTGGCTAATGTAATATAGGCGCCCTAAAAACTCATTACATCTTTCTTATTCTTTGGAGTCGGCAAGTCCTGGATAGCTCTGACTTTTGATAGGTCTAACTCAATCCCTCAGTGACTGACGATGAATCCTAACAACTTTCCAGCACGGACTCCGAAGGCACATTTTGCAGGATTCAACTTCAAATTGTATTTTTGAAGCCGGTTAAAAAATTTCTTCAGGTCTGCTATGTGATCCGGACTTTTTTTAGATTTGATGATAATGTCATCCACGTACACCTCTATTTCCTTGTGTATCATGTCGTGGAATATAGTCATCATGGCCCTAATGTAGGTGGCCCCAACATTCTTCAAACCAAACGACATCATTTTGTAACAGTATATTCCCTATAGCGTGATAATGGTTGTCTTTTCGGCATCCTCTTCATCCATCCAGGTCTGATGGTATCCTGCGAAGCAATCCACAAAGGAATGGAGCTCATGCTTGGCACAATTGTCAATCAGTATGTGTATGTTGGGCAGCGGGAAATCATCCTTAGGACTTGCTCTGTTCAGGTCCGGTAATCGACACATATTCTAACTTTCCCATCTTTCTTTGGAACTGGCACAATGTTGGCCAGCCAAGTCGGGTATTCGACCACTCGGAGAACCTTGGCTTTGATTTGTTTGGTGACCTCCACTTTTATCTTCAGACTCATATTCGTCTTGAACTTTCTGAGCTTCTGCTTTACTGGTGGACACATAGGATTGGTGGGTAGTTGGTGAGCTACTATGAATGTGCTTAAACCAGTCATATCGTCGTAGGACCATGCAAAGATGTCTTCTTATTTCTTTAGGAATCTTCCTTCTCCGATAGTGACAGATGATTTCTTATGCGCGTTTCCTTGACCGTTTTGGAATCCCCTAAGTTAATGGCTTCAGTTTCCTCCAAATTAGACTTCTGTTTGTTTTCAGAGTTCTCTACTTCTTTGACAATTTCCTCAGGTATTATATCATCTTCCAGATCCTCTAAATTAGTGTCCTTATGTGGCGTCATCTCATTATATGTCACAGTCATAGGTTCATCGGGATATATAATAATTATGCCAGGAACTCGACGGACCAGATATGGTGTAGCGGTCTAGTTCTTGAGAGCAACTCTTCTTCCATGGTTTGAATTGTAAGGTCTTCCTCCTCCTCCTCTTCAACAATTGCACTACAGTTCATGTCTTCGTCATCTAAGAACAACTTCCTCATGCCAGCCAAAACCTCATCTTCCTTAGATTCCCATATCATGTCAGCTTGATGGAATGTCTAATGCAGAGGTGGCACGGATTGTTCCAGCGGATAATAAGGAGCACGCCATGGTGTTGTCCAATCCTGGTATTCTTGCCATTTGTATTCATAGTTGAGTCCAAAAGTCGTGCCATGGTACTGTGGTTGTACGAGTTTGGTGATCCCCCAAAGCTTCTTGCCGAGACCCTTGCCGGGCTCATACCCCGTCCACAACAGTATGCTTTTTATCTTGTTTCTACACCATCGGCCCTTGTCAATTGCGTTAACTCATTCAATGCAGTGGTATTTTTCTCCACCCAGCTTCCTTATGCTTTCGATGACCGGAACGGTCTGGTTGGTGTAGATGGGGTTGCTTCCATCTCCATGGATGATCACCTCCTGATGATTCCACTCAAACTTCACAGGCTGGTGCAGAGTTGAAGCCACTGCCCCGGTGGCATGTATCCATGGTCGTCCCAATAATAGATTGTAAGTAGCAGATATGTCAAGCACTTGGAACTCGACATCAAACCAAGTCAGACCCATCTGTAGACTGAGATTGATTTCTCCGATGGTGACTCTCTGAGATCCGTCGAACGCCTTCACATTCATGCTTCCCTTTCGTATCTCGTCCATGCCTTTACCTAATCTCTTTAGAGTGGTCAGTGGACATATGTTAAGACTCGAACCTCCATCTATTAAAACCCTGGCGATGAACTTATCTTCAAATTGCACCGAGATGTGCAACGCCCTTTTGTGACTTAGTCCTTCTGGTGGTAATTCATCTTCGTGGAAAGTGATTTTTTGGATTTCCAATACCTGTCCGACCATGTTAGCCATCTCTCCACTAGTGATGCCGTGGGCACATAAGCTTCACTTAACACCTTCATCAAAGCATTCCTGTGTGCGTCTGAGTTTTGCAGCAGTGGTAAGATGGATATCTGAGCAGGAGTTTTGTTCAAGTGGTCAACAACAGAGTACTTCCTTGCTTGTATCTTCCTCCAAAGATCATCAATGCCATTTTCGATAACAGGCGGCTTAGGTGCATCTTCCTTGCTTGTTCCTCCCAGATTCTCAGGTGTATAAACTCTGCCAGTTCTAGTCATACCTTGCGTGGCACCTGTTTCCTCCATTTTTGCTTTTCCCTTTCTTCTTGCCTCCGCAACATAATCTCACGGGACGGCATCAAACTTGTAAGGTGGTGTGGGAGCTACCATCACGGTGGGTGTAGTTACCTCGATTTCGAATGATGCCTGAGTTTGTACCACAGCTAGCGTGAGGGTGACCGAAGATGTTTTAGGAGCATCTCCCTCTCGAATAAGTGCAATGGACCCCTCTTGATCCCATTCTTTGTTAGTTTCTATCACATTCACTCCCTTACCTCTATGATCCGAGAGAGGATTATTACGAACATTTGGTGCAGCTTCCTTTGCCTGTATGACCTTAGTGTCGATCAGCGTCTGAATCTTTTTTTTCAACGTGCAACACTTCTCAATGGTATGATCCGTCATTCTTGAATGATAAGCACATGTTTTGTTGGGTTGATCCATTGGGAGGGATTTTCCACAACAACAGCAAAAATATGAGTAACATAACCAGTGACCTTCAGTGTCTCATACAGTTGGTCTATGGGTTCAGCAATTGGGGTGTATTGTTTAGGAGGTCTGCGGTCAAAATTTGGGCGTGGCTTCGTGTAGTTTTGGCGGATGGGTGGTTGAGTATTATAGGTATGGTAGATGGCAGCAGGGTGTTGGTATCTTGGGGATGAGGGCTGATATATGGGTAGAGGTGCTTGGTATGTGAGGGGAGACTTAGGGCCCTACCATCACGACACCACTTTTTTCTTCTTCGAAATTCCTCCTAATTGCAAAACTTTATTCATGGCCTGCAGTGCCTCGAAATTGGTCACCATCCCATTCTTAATTCCTTTTTCTATTCTTTCTCCTAGCTTGATGATGTCAGAGAACTTGTGATTTTCAATGACCATCAACCTTTCATAATACTGCGGATCTTGAGCTCTAACAAAGCACTTATTCATTTGTTCTTCTTCCAGTGATGGCCTTACCTTTGTGGCCTCTAATCTCCAACGAGTAGCATACTCGCGGAGGTTTCTGTCGGCTTCTTCTTGAGGTTTTGAATGTAGAAAACGTCTGGTGCATTTTCTGTGTTGAACCTGAATCTATCCATGAAATCCGATGCAATACTCACCTAACTAACCCACTTCTTAGGGTTTCGACTAATATACCAAGACAAGGCATCTCCTATGAGGCTTCGTATGAACAGCTTCATGCGGATTTGTTCATTCTTGCCTACTCCTACAAGCTTGTCACAATATGTTCTCAGATGCACCTTCAAATCACCAATATCATCGAACATTTCGAATTTGGGAGGTTTGTAACGCTCCGGCAGTTCCACATCCGGCCGAATTCATAGGTCCTCAGAGTTTAGACCTTCAACACTTTTACCACCTTCAACACTTTGGACTATACCAGTACGCTTCTTGAGTTCCTCCACCATATTTTTAATGAGCAGGTCCTTCTTAGTTGATTCGGGTATATATAGGGTTTTCTGCGGGGTATAAGGTAAGGTTTCTGCATATATCGGATTGCTTTGATGAGTTCCTGGTTCTTGGGCATACGGGTGGTCGTTGGTCGAGTTTTGGGGATCAAGAGTAGGTTGTGGTGCATTTGAGGGAATATGATAAGTAGTGGTTTGCGGGTATTGAGTTGGATGATGGTGGTGTTGTTGAGAGGTTGGCACTGGTGGCGGCTTAAGGTTCTAGGGAGGTGCGAGATACTGGTGTGGTGCGGGAGGATTTGTTGGTAGGTTTTGGTTTTGTGTGTTTTACATTGGTGTTTGGTTCTGGGTAGTCAGGTTTTGCTGGTTGATGTCAGGAACATTGAGAGTAAGGGAGAGGTTTGCCAAATTTCGGACCTGCTCAAGCCCGCCTATAGTTCCAGGATTTTCTGCTCCAAACGTAAGACCAGATCATTCTGTTCCGGAGTACTTCGGCCATCTGAAGTTTCAACGTTTTTCGCCATAGTGGCATTGTCTTGCAACAGCACTTACTGAAAAGACTATTCTTCTGATACCTCTTAAATAATCCATTTTCCCTTTTCCCTTGCCTTTTGCCTTTGAGGTCGCTCAGTGGAGGACCTCTGGATCTAGTGTGGTATGCTGATGATGCCAGTATGCACGAACCAAACCTTTAGGAATGGGAATAATCAAAAAGAAAAGAAAAAGCAAAAAGTAATCAAGTTAGTAAGGTGAAATAAAAGAGTATTTGCAATATTTAAACATGTTTCACAAAAGTCATGCAATAATTCGCGTCCCAATTTTGGGGACCTCATTGTGCCTGAGCTAGGCCTAAGCGACACATAGACTTGGAGAAAATTGACGCAATCATTTGCTTCATTTCATTAATGCGAAAATGAGTCAAAACAAACTTTACTAAATCGACAATAATAATAAAGTTACTAATGGCATTTTGGCCTTATTACATCGAAATCTAAATCTAAGCTAGAAAGCAATAAAGAACATCATCTCTTAGTCTACTTGGTCCCTGAAGGACCTTCTCCATGCTTGGCTCTTTTGACCCCATCAATCAGGTTCCCTAGATCGCGCATATCCAATAGTACGTAAGCTTTTGCTAGATGTCCTCCTTCACCGTCATCCATGCCTTAGCAATCCGAGAGTCTCTTTCTTATCTTCCCCTCTAGCTCCATCAATCCTTGTTCCAAGTATTCCAATCTTTCTGTTGACTTAGTGGCAATCTCCTTCCATTCCTTTATCGCCTCCATGATCATTTTGTGTTGTTCCAGATGTTTAGCTTTAGACTCGAACACCTTTTTGCCTAGCTTTCTATACTTAACCTGTGCCCCAGCTACTTCATCTATGATCCTGTCCTTCAGATTGGCACCTGGCTCGACGTCCCCCGCTACGTCGTTTTCCAGCCATGATAGATGGTAGTACATATGGATGGCGTGATACCTGTCTGGCTCAATGGTTTCTCCTTCCACAATGATCTTTTGTTTCCACATGTGTTGTGCCTCGAACTTAGATAGAATGATATCTCCTTTGAAATCTACCTTGTATTGGACCATGTTGGAAACTCGAGGTATGATATGTTTTCTTCCAGCTTGTCGCGTTAACCTTATAAGAGCGTAAGGATAGATGCATCACAATCTGATCAGTACCAAATGAGTATTCCCTCTTGACCTGATGATGAACTCACTACTAGGAAACCATTCAAACATCCAATGCACCTGCTCGTCTGTCAGATTGCTGAAGAAACGCACCCAACTTACAGTATTTCTAGGCTGTGCAAACCTGTCCGGAATAAACATCATTTTCTTTGGGTGATGGTTGGCTATGTAGTCATTCAGTGGCCTTCGCAGAAGCTCTTGGCTGTACTCTCCTCTCTGAAAGTGTTCTAGCAACCAAATTTGTAGCAATAGATTACAACCCTCAAAGTGTCCAAATCCCTGCTTGCACCGATCTAGAGCACGGTACATCTCAGCTAATCATAGGGATGGTGGTATAAGTTTGTCCCTCGATGCCATCCATCAAGGTCCTAGCGACCATGGTTAAGCGAGTATGAATCCTTCTCCCTTTCATTGGAAATATCAACAACCCCAAGAAGCAGACGACGAACATAAACTCGGCGGTGTACCCATCCTAATGAAGTAATGGCTAGTTCAACATGGTGAAGACGATACGACTTGCTATACCCATAACGCTCGTAAAGAAATTCAAGAGGGATGTATGATTTCTTTAGACAGAGCATCTCATCATTCTTCTTAAAATCCAATATTTTCAGAAAATCGGGGGGAGAGCGATTCTCTGGTTCCAGTAATCCCGGACTATCCCATGGAAACTTGGCGAAGCCTCCTATTTCTTCTAGGAGAGGAGTCATTTCTATATTGTCAAATCGGAAAATAGTTGCTTTCTTATCCCAGAACATGGTAGCAGCCTCAATCAATTCCCTATTTGGTCAAATGTCTAGCAAGGATGGCAAGTCACCAAGTATTCTTCTCACAAGATTTTTGTCGCAAGGTGCATGGTCTTTCCACCAGTCAAGTAGCAAAGGTGGAATGTTTTGGACCATACCGAACCTGGGGATTTCATGCTTCATTTTCTGAAAACAAACAAAGGTTAGCCATTTCCCTTTCCAAATTTGACTACTTACGCAATAATGATCAACATGTTGGCACATTTCTCCAAGTAATGCACATAATATGATGGTGTCCATTGGGATTGTGGAAATCCTGCCGGACTTTGGACAAGGTTCATCTTAGCGGGTCCTTACGTTAATTATGCTCCAACCTGTACTAGGTTTAGCATGATGCATATACATTTCAAGTTGAAGTAGGGTTTCTAGAATGGTCTAGACTGGTACACCCAAGTGGACAACTTGAGAGGGAAAGGCACGGGACCGTCGATTGTACCGCTAATCGACTAGTCTACCACAAATAAGCCTTTTTGATTTTTTTTTTAAAAAAAAGGTTATTTTCAAGAAAGCGCGGACACTCATCAAGCGTCGTTATGTTGATAATTGGCACTAGTGAAGTATGATATGGAGCATGCTTTATGCATAAATAATAACACATTGCCAATTATTTGCATGTAAGAAGCAGCAAATAAAATAGCAAAGTGAACATGAAAAGATGAGAAAAGAATAGAAAGACAAAAGAAAGAAGTCAATTTGGCTCATGAAAATGTGTGAGAACGTAATGAAGCAGGTAAAGAAATAGGAATAATATAACGGTCAAGATAAAAAGAAATGTAGAGCGGTCACACATGTCATAGCAAACAAAGGAGAATAAGGAAATGGATGTGCGTGTCATAGCAAATTTAAACATATAAAGGTGAATAGGGGAAGGGATGTGCATGTCATAGCAAATTTAAACAAATAAAGGTGAATAAGGGAAGGGATGTGCATGTAACAAAGAAAGTAATCCACATAAGGCAAATTAGAGTGTTGCAAGTCCTATAGACATGATATCTAATCGTTTGTGTAAATAGGCAGTGGAGTCGTCGATAAACATCCTATGGGAAGGTTTTCTAACGATTGACAATTAGACTTGATTTTAAACGCTTTATCCCTATAGGCATGCTTTCCAGGCAGGTGACAGTATCCTATAGGCAGGATTTCTAATAGTTGACAATTAGACTTGATTTTGTAACATTTTATCCTTATAGGCATATCATCTAAATGAGGCAGTATAAAGGAAAATAATAGAAGCAGCTGATTGATTAGTTAGCACTATAATCATGGTATCTAGATGAGTATACAAAAGCGTGTTTTATAGTGTCCTATAGGCATGCTGTCTATTAAGCAAAGCGTGTGATCACTATGTTGTCTGAAGCATTCAGAAGCAGATACGGGAGTAAGTGCATCAATTATTTAAACTAACATGCTTTGAATAAAGTATCCGTGTCAGACAATTTAAGTGCAGCATGCGTGACCCCTATAGACATGATTTCTATCAGTGTACGACATATGAAACTAAATAACATATAGGCATATTGAACAAAATAGCAAATAGATCACACAGACCCCATAAGTACGTTTTCTACCCATTCATGCAAGTATTAGAATACCCCAATCCCCTATTCATTAATTCCCCATGTTGTTTACAAATTATTACAGGCCCAATTAGAACAATAAAACAAATACAAACTTAATAGGGCTATTACAGGCCCAAATACAACATTTACAGGCCCAGCACAAGTACAAAGTAACCCAGCGATCATTTACAACCCAATAAGCTAGGCCCCAAACATGAAAACAATTGCCTTGCTTACCCATTTGCGAATAACAGGAACATGGGGATCTAAAGCGCGTCATTCAAATAGCTCAGGGTTCAAGCAAAGACACATGGATTCCCATTATTACAATCATCAACAGAAAGGTTTTCTAAGTGTCACCTTAGGGGTGACAACATACATGTATAAAAATCTTACAATGAGCACATAGGTGAGGTAAACAAGTTCAAAGCATGAATTTCTCAGGATGCACCAAAGTAGTTATAGGAAACATGAATCCACAAAGCAAGGAGCTGAACATGGAATAACAAATGATAATGACATGCTCGAGAGACTATACTTAAGGGTAGGTATCATTACAGTCTTCATAAGGATTCAAGGCAGGGCATAGCTAAAAGTTGTAGACCAATTCAGGACAAGTAGAGGTATTACTAAAGAAACCTAATACAGAAGCTCAGGGTCAACATATTACAAACTCAACACCACAACTAGTCAGCAAACAAGTGTTTAATACAAATTGATCACATATAACAAGTTCAGTTTTGCACATCAAAGATACCCTAGGCATTAAACTTGAGAAATCCTAGCATTAGCAGATATGAGTGTACAGAACAGGATGGTAGTAAAGCAAGCAACCATAATGAGAACTGGGGTTCACAAGTAGCATGCTTTATCTGAAGGGTTTAGAATACAAACATGATCAAGTAGCAAGTTATGCTTAAATGACCTAGCATAGAGAAGTACAGTCGAGCAAATTCTAGGCATGAATAAGTATCCCAAAGTTTAAACACAACAGTTCAGAACAATACATGAATATGAGCAAGTTACATACATAGGAAACTCATGTGTGCATAGACATAGTGGACTAAGTAGGTTCAAGATGGTCGAAATATGTATACAGTGGACATATATCCAAATGCAGGATTTAAGCAATTTTAGATGCAAAAGAATACAGGACTATAGGCTAGCTTTGAGATAGATAGGATTGCAAACAAGGCAACAACATATTGTCATCACATAGGTTCAGAAAATTCGAACAAGCATAGTACTCAGGTCATGATCACAACCAAAAATAGAATTGCAAGAGTCAAGGTACTTACCAGTCAAAAATTAACAGACAAGTCAGTAAGAAGAACAATTTTCAGCAGTACTTTAATCGTCAATAGCAAAAGAACAACAACACCCCAAAATCCTAGTGCGTCAGAGTTCACAAGGGTTTCAAGTGAACCCTGGGCAGTGCTCGCACTGAGAAAGAGCAACAATCGAATTTCCGGTGACCTTGGCTTTCAGCCGGCCAAGGTCTCAAATTTCAGAATAGTATATAGAACGAGAGAATAAGAGAGTAACAATAGTTAATTTAAGTCTCCGGTCTGTCCAAAAGGGATATTTGGGG
>MCJB01010975.1:179661-224780 GCA_002018475.1 Nicotiana obtusifolia | reverse complement strand
GGGGGGGGGGGGGGCTTATATATTGTTCAAATTAAGACGAACAAACAAGGAAAATAATCAATTAAACCTAAAACAGGAAAGAAAATATCGCATGCAATCTGTAATAGAACCAGTAAAAGAAAAATAGAAATCCAAACCCTAGTTGGAATCGAACTTAGGGCAAATCATTCACAAGCACCAATCGTGGCGAAATCATCAGGGATATACCATACACATGAGAGATTTTCTCTTCTCCAATGCATAGAACCACAATAACACCCAAAACCATAGAATCAAAGCCGGATTTGTGAGAATCTGGCTTTCCATAAGTGAAATGGTAATGAAAGTTGCCATAAAATGAGTAATAGTAGCAAGAAAAGGTAAGTAAACCCGCGTATGGACGCGTATAAGGAAAGAATAAGAAGGGATCTCCATGGTCGGTTAGGGTTTAGTGTGAGAGTGGAGATGAGAGAATGCAGGGGCGGCTGGGTGAGGGAAAAAGGTTAAGGTTTCAGGGTAAAGGGGTATAAGGAAAGGGTAGGGATTATTATGGGTCGTTGATAATCTGGGATCAACAATCGTGATTAAAAGGAAGTGGGGCGAGTCGAGTAAATGGATCCCGACCGGGTTGAAATAAAAAGTGTTGTTTGGTTTTGGGCCAGGGCAGCTTGGGGTATTGGGTCAGGTGTTTGGGCCTTGATTTTGGTCCAAAAGTAATTTAAAATTGGGCTACAAATTAAAATACACGAAAATTGTTAATAAAATAATTTGTAAAACTACTTAATAGACAATAAAATATCACTTTTGCAACAAAGTGATTAAAAATAATAATTTAACATTACAAAAAATATAAAAAATACTATTTGGCAAAAAATAATATGAAAAAATGTAATTATGCGTAGCACATAGGCTATTATTGCAAAATGTGTAAATAGCCTAAGATACTAGTATAATTATGTAAAATGAGGTAAAATATCATGAAACCTATATGTGAGTACAAATAATAAATTTAGATGATTAAGTCATCTCAAAATAATTTAAAGGGATAATTAATAAATAATCAAGTAATTTAAATGCAAAAAAAATTAATTTTGAAGCTCTAAAAATTATGGAAAATTATGGAAAATACTTGTATAACTCTAGTAAATTAAATAATGATGCAAAATGAAATTTTGAAAGTATATATACTATTTAAAAAATATGAGGGCAAAATTGGGTATCAACACCCGGGGCTGAAGCTGAAGGCTTCTGGGAAGATGCACAGAAGCGGAGAAATTCCGCAGAAGTGGACTCATAGAAGCGGATCCTTGTCCGCAGAAGCGAAAATGCTGGAGGCGAGGGCTGTTCGCAGATGCGATCTTTGGACTGCACCTGCGCGATCGTTGGGCAGAAGTGAGCTTTTATTTCGGGACTTAGCCTATTTCTCTCACATTTCACTTGGTTGGACGATTTTTGGAGCTCTTAAAGAGGAGATTTTCATCATAATCTCGAGGTAAGTGATTTCTAGACATTGTGAGTTAAATACATGAATTATATGTAGATTTAAGCATGAATATTAATGGAAATTGTGAGATTGTAGGAGAAGACCTAGAATTTGATATTTTTGGATATTCACCACAAAATTGGATACAGAATTGGGAATAAATTATATATTTAGTTTCGTGGTATTATGGGCAATATTTATCTTCAAAAATTTTCGAAATCTGGGCACGTGGACCCGATCGTTGACCTTTTGAGAGGAGTTGGGAATTGTTATAAATTAAATAATAATGAGCGTTGGAGTATATTTTTATTGGTTTGCATATTGTTTGACTAGTTTCGGATCGTTTGACTTTGAATTGGGGAGCTAGAGAGGCATTGGAGCCCGTTATTGGAATTTTGGAGCGAGGTAAGTCTCATGTCTAATCTTGTGAGGGGGAAACTACCCCATAGGGATCAAATTGTTTTGTGCTACTAGTTATGGGTTCTATGTATGCACGAGGTGACGAGAGTCCGTACGTAGCTACAATATGTTTATGTACGAGTAGACTTAGGACTAATATTTAAATTATTTGAACTCAATTTTCTAGGTTAATTAATTGAATTTATAATTGAAATTGATTTGGAAATATATTAGGCCGAGCTTTAGCACCTTGAGTTGTTTGGCAAGATATTTGATAAACGGTAAAAGTTTACTTTATGCTCATGTACTTGTGTTGTAAGCACGTCACTCGTAATTCAACAAGTTTCTTCATTTCCTGTGGATCGGGCCGAACGCCTTGGCAGTATATTGAGATGCATCTTTGGTTCGCGCCGGTCGATCCTCGGCAGTGTACACACCATTCTGGATCGGGCTATACGACCTCGACATAATCGTGCGTAACACCGCTAAGAGTACGAATATTCATGAGATGCCTTCTTTTATTGATACATGGCATATGTATGGTATTTCTTATCCGTTTGAGATTACATTTGATACTTCTGATCTGTTGAGATAGCATATGACATTCGACAGATTTATATTGTCGAACGAAATATTGGAGAATTATGTGAGTTACGACTTTTACCTCATGGTTGCTGTTGTATTTCATATCTGTTTATAATGTATTATATTATTTTATTGGACCACTAATAAGTGTCGATGTCGACCCCTCGTCACTACTTCTCCGGGGTTAGGCTAGATACTTACTGGGTACGTGTTGATTTGCGTACTCATGCTACACTTCTGCACTATAGGATCTGACAAGTTCAGTTGGTGGTCATCTTGGCGCATAGGCGCAGCTGCTAAGGAGACTTTATAGTGAGCTACATTCCAGGCTACGTATCGCAGCCCATAGAGTCTCCATCATATACTTGATCATGTCTAATTTACATTCGAGACAGATGTTGTATTGTTATTGTACTCCTTAGTAATACTCATGCACTTGTAACACCGGGTTTTGGGGTATTCTAGTTGATGTTTACAGGTTTGCATATTATTATCACCTTTTTTTTGTGCCTTACTAATTATGTATGTAACCATAATTTTAAATGCGTAAATTTCTTTACCTAATAAAATTTATGATTTCGAAAGGATTTGAATGAATATACGTGCTAGTTCACCATTGGCTTGCCTAACAGCGACGTTAGGCGCTATCACGGCCTATAGTAGGTTTTGGGTCGTGACAGGATGAATATGATTCAATCATCCCTACTTCACCTTGTGACTGTGAAAAATAAAAATAAAAAACACCGTGCGCATTTATAGTATCAACGACTTCGATAATTTTTGATGGGCTTAGATGATGGCTATAGTAAATCTCGGAGCCAGATATTAATGAAAAACAAGGCACGTTCTGTGAATCAGGCATATGCCATGATTTTACAAGATGAGAGTCAAAAAATGGTTGCTGGTAGTCACTTCATCTCTATTGAGTCCATGGAACGAACTGCCTTGTTTACTTCTAGGAACAATAACCAGAAGTAGAAAAGAAATTATAACATTGAGTGTGATTTCAGTCACATGGGGGGACACACTAGAGAGAGATGCTACAAACTTATGAAGTGCGACTACTGTAACATGAAAGAGTGATCATTTGGCTAAAATAGAGGTGCAGTCAGTACAACAACCATCGTGCCTCAACCTCCTGTTTTAACACCTGATCAGTACAATCAGATTTTCCAAATGCTAAAAAAACAGGTCATCCTATTCAGACTCTAGTGCTCACATGGCAGGTACCTCTTTTCCTAGTGCACATATGCCAGGTACTTCTTGTTTTGTTCCTACAAAGGATTCTAGTTGGATGGTGGATACTGGTACTACTAATCACATGATTAATAATAACCAGTTGTTGTTGAATGGTTTTGAAATAGGGAGTTCAGGACAAGTTCAAATGCCAACTGGAGAGTCTGATAGGATTACTTATGTTGGGGACTGTGAGTTGACTGGAGGTGAACTACTTAAGGATCTGTTATGTGTGCCCGATTTTAAATAAAATCTTTTGTCAATTTCTAAAGTGACAAAGGGTTTGAATTGTTGTGCAGCATTCTATCCTGACTTCTTTGTGTTACATGAGCTCTTTAGTGGGAGGCTAAAGGCGATTAGTAGAGAACAAGATGGCTTATATGTGTTGAATTTAGGTTCTAGCAATACCTCTCATACTCGCAATAAATCTATGGCAGTACAAACAATTACAGCTTCTGAGATTTGGCATAAACGATTAGGACATGTTCCCATGGATGTACTAAGGAAAATTTTCTTCTTTCAGGATAAGTCTAGTTTTACTTTGGACAATTGTGATGTGTATCCACTAGCTAGACAAACTAGGACTACTTTTCCAACACATGCTAGCAGGGCTGTTGAACCATTTCAATTGCTTCATTTGGATGTCTGTGGTCCTTATAATACTGCTACTTATGATGGCATGAAGTACTTTCTTACTGTTGTAGATGATTTCTCTAGATGGACTTGGACATTTATGATGAGAATTAAATCAGATGTTTATTGTTTGCTTAAATCCTGTATTGTCATGGTTTTGAATCATTTTGAAAAGAAGATTGATGTTGGGCATATTTCTATATGTTTTGATGTTATTCTACCCATATTTTAATCGCTTTTTGGTGGTATTTGGTGTTAAAAATGCCCAACATGTGTTAATTATTAGTTTTACAACTAATAAAGTTGTGTGTGATGATTTAGGATATTTGGAGTACAAAAAGATGAAGAAAAGATGCTCCAGCTATAGGAGAAGAGGGTGGATGCGTCGCATCCAACCTAGAAGAAAAGGCTATTCGAAGCACCCTTAGCAATGAAGTCGTAAGAAGGCATCCACCTTAGCATCCGCACCTGGACGCAGCGAGGTTGAGGGAACAGAGGGTGGACACGAAGCATCCACCCCAGCATCCGATGCTGAGAACATCAAGCTAAGGCGGACGCGTCCAACTCAGCATCAATCACTGAAGTTGATTCGGAAAAGAAAAAGGAAAACTTTGGTCCATGACTTTTGTACGCAATATATAAGCCAAAAACGCCTCTTTTAGGTCATCTAACACACTTGGAAGCGGGAAAAAGCCATCACAGAGTTTGGAGACTATGGAATTCGTCTTGAGTTCTTCTTTTTCCCTTTTTTAATTGATTTTTATGTATTCTTGGGAATTACTTGAGATTGCTACCATGACTATGCGTGGCTAAACTCGTTTATTCTGGGGTTATAATTTTACATGAATGCTGACATTCGGATATTTGATTTGACGAGTTAATTTATTATATTAGATTGTTTATTCATATCCCGAGCCTAATTATTTTACTGTCTAGCTAACAGTGAAATACTATATATGAATCTTGAGTTGAACTTGAAAGAAGTAATTCTTGATCGCAATATGATTGAATAGAGCGCGATCTTGAACCTAGTCATTGGGGAGTTGATTTACGAATACGGATTAGAAATATACCTATTCGACATGCTTAGGCAATTGTGCAAGAAATTGTTAATGCGTTCTTTTTTATCTCTAATCTCATAGGAATATAGGGTTTAGAATAAACTGAATAGGCGAATAGAAGTTGTCAAATTCCGACGAGTATCTTGTCCTTGCAGGTTAATAACCCATATAAATTAATAAGTCGAGTTGATTGAAGAATTCAATAGGATTGTTATCCAACCATGACGCTGGAATCTTATTTCTCATTGAATTAAAATCTTCGTGCTAAGTGTGATAATTAATTAGTTTTTCTTTTAATCGCAACTTTAGTTAGTACAATTAATCAAACAAAAATCCCTTGAAATTGTTCTTAACTCGATAAATTAGAAATTGCGTGATTTAGTTGATAATTGATCACAAGTCCTCGTGGGAACGATACTATACTCACTCTTTATTACTTGATTGATCGCGTATACTTGTGTGTGCGATTTAGGGCAAGAAGTTTTTTGCGCCATTGTCGAGGACTTCGAAAGTAATTATTTCACTAGATCAAGCTTTTACTACCTATCAAGTTAAGTTTTGATTTTTATTTTGTGTTTTCTTGTTTTAGTATAATTTAGTATGTTTTTACTTGTGTTAGATGACATCTTTTAATAAAATTTGGTTGATTTGTTAGTTTTGGTGATCCCTGTCCATATTGTGGAGGACCACACTTGTGGCAAAATTATGAAAATACTTTCGGGAGCGAGTTGGAGGTAACATCTCAATCTTTCGAGTGGAATATTTGTAATGTGTGTGGTGGTCAAGATGTTCGTTGGGACGGTTGTCCTAATTCTTATTATTCTTCTCCGAGCTCTTATTATGATTTTTCTAATAATATTTGTAAGTTTGATAGGATCATTGAAGTGGAGGATGTGGAACACACTGCACGTATTTTGGATATGGTGAGGCAAGTAATTGAGCAAAATAATGAAATTCAAAAAAAGACTGCCTTAGAAATCAAAGTACTGCAAGCTAGAATGGAAGAATTAATGGCCAATTTTCAAGGAGAACCTCAACTCGACAAAGAGAGTGAGTTCCTATAAGAAGATAACTTTGAAGAAGCTATCATGAGCCAATCCTTGGCTAGAGGAACAAGCTCAAACATTAAAGTTTCATGGGGTTCTTCGTAATTGTCTTTCAAAATATGGCAGACAACTGATAGAAGGAAGAACTAAGCTTAGGCAAGAGATAGACCAATTTGGCTCAGATATCCATGACCGCAGACTCAATTGAATAAAAAGGTTGACGCATCTGATGCCTAACAACAAATTATTGTGAATACTGGGCAATTTGTGGAGTAAAAAGAGGAGTTCCAACCATTCGACCACAATATTACTAATGATGCCAAGGTTAAGGAAGTTTGCAAAAGTGAAGTGATTTTAGAGTTGGAGCGTATTGGACCTCATTCTAATCACTTTTCAACATTGTGTTGGGATGATGACATGGGAATCTATTCTTTCGGGCCTATGGAGGAATCAAGGAATGAAGAAAAAAGTGCATATAATCTGAAATTCGCTAGGCCAAGAAGACAATACTACATATCTCACTTAAATGCCAAGAAGTGCAAAATGCGGCATTATTTGATTGATTTTTTTTCTTATTCATAGCACCACCCCGGAACTATAATCACAAGCTTGACTCAAATTTTGGGATACGATTTATATCTTTGAGGTGGAAGAAAAAGTTGTGAAGTTGGTGTAAGTCAGGCCACGACTATAACTCAGGTGCTTATTTAAAGGCAACCCAGCCTGTATTTTATTTTTAAATTTTATTTTATTTTGTATAGTGTCACGTTTTGTTTTGTTTTTGTTTACAAATTAGGGGAAGTCTGAGTACCCGAAGTTGAAGCTGAGGAGCATGTTTGAGCTTAAGTGTGGATCGTCCCAACCCTTAATATTGAGGATCATATTGCTAGCTAGGCCCTAGAGGGTCTCAGGAAGTATTTCTCATCCTTGTTTTAATATTTTTCTCTATGATCATGCATCGAGGACTATGCATAACATATGTGTGGGGTGGGGGAATTACTTTCTGGGTGTAATTGTACAAAAAAAAAAGTTCCCATCTTTTGATTTTTTTTAGCCTTAGGTAGACAATAATCCCTCTTGGTTTTTCTTTGGTATCAGTTGTTTTCTAAGGGATGAATTTTTAAACCGAGTACTTTTTATTTTTGGAGTAGTGTAGGATATAGAACTCAAGAGACTCAGACTGAATTCAGAACACTTAGTGACTTGTTTGCTACCAACAGAGTTAGGCCTAGGCATGTGGATTATAATTTTCCCCATGAGTTTTCGAGAACTACTTGTGCCTTGAAAAATTAAATAGCTTGTTTTGTGACGCTTAGGCTCATTTCTTGACTTTTATGCTATCTGTCGTGCCTTGTGCATAAAGATTGTGCCTTAACTCTATACTTGCTTTGATTGAGTGCCATCCTAATTGAATCATGTGCCATTGTGTAGTTTCATGTAGTACATTTGTGTCTAGAACTTTCCCTGCATGTGAGTTGAAGCGAAATTCTAGGTTTTGCTCAGTTTAAAAAATAATTTTAGGCCTTCCTTGACTCATTTGAGATTTTCTATCCTACCCTGTGTTATTTGACCCTAGTCAACCCCGTTGAGTCTAATTCCCTTTTATTTGGTAGTCCTATTACAAGGTTTAACCTCATTGTACTAATCATCTATCTTTTGAACCCTACTTCCTTGAGCACTTATAAAAGCATAATGAGCTAATAGCTAAAGTTCAAGTGGAATGTTGGTTGAACTATGAATGAAACCATTTAAAGGTGGAAGGCTAAGGAAAAACAAAGTTTGTTCGCAATGAGGAACGCAAGTTGTTGAAATAAAGAGAAGAAAAGTAAAGGAAAAAAAATTACACGAGTGTGTTGAAATAGAAAAAAAGAAACTTCCTTGTTGCATAAAAGTGAAAGAAGGAAAAAATAAAGGGAGAAATTAGGCGTGGAACAATTTATAAAATGGAGGTACTTGTAAAAGAGGAAGTGTGTTGTTATTTATTATGTTGTATGTGCTTGGGGAAGCTTAGTCACTATTATCCATATGCATCATGTTCATCCCTTAGCCTACATTATAACCATTAAAAAGTCCTAATTGATTTTAGATTGAGTAGGCCTACATTAGTAGACATTTACATAATGGGCAAGTCTATGGTACCTTTTGTGCGCATGTGAACTTCTTTGAGAGAGTGAGTGATTTCTTTCATTGTTTGAAGTCCTTAAATTATGTTCGAGTTTTATTTGAGTGTGTGGACTATCTCTCTTTGTTTTGTGGTGAGGGAACATGTTTCATGGTGGATAGGTGACTTTATTAGGCTCTTCAATCAGAGTAAATAAGTTGACCTGAAAGTAGTTGTTTTAGAGAGTCAATTTCTGAGGTTGAGATGTTCCAAATTTGCTATTTGATTATTTTGAACTGTTCAATATTGTGCATGACATGTTTTGAACATAGGGGAGCTAAGTAGAGAATGTATATGCATAGGGCTAATTGTTGGTATCAACCAAAGTCATAGGTATTTGAGCTTAATTGAAAAGTTGTGGCTTGATAGTGTTAAGCTTAATTTTGTTCGGTCTATTACATGTTGATTTTACTTTGCTCGAGGATGAACAAACGTTTAAGTGTGGGGTGGTGATGTTAGGTATTTTTTATATGTTTTAATGTTATTCTACCCATATTTTAATAATTTTTTGGTGCTATTTCGTGTTAAAGCTACCCAACATGTGTTAATTATTGATTTTACGACTAATTAAGTTGTGTGCGATGATTTAGGATATTTGGAGTGCAAAAGTATAAAGAAACGATGCTCCAGCTATAGGAGAAGATGGTGGATGCGTCACATCCAACCTAGAAGAAAAGGCGATTTGGAGCACCCTTAGTAGTGAAGCCGTAAGAAGCCATCCACCTTAGCATCCGCACCTGGGCGCAACAAGGTTGAGGGAATAGAGGGTGGACGCGAAACATCCACCCCGGCATCCGATGCTGAGAACTTCAAGCTGATGCAGACACGACGCATCCAACTCAGCATCAACTCCTGAAGTTGATTCGGAAAAGGAAAAGGAAAACCTTGGCCCACGACTTTTGTACGCAATATATAAGCCAAAAACGTCTCTTTTAGGTCATCTAACACATTGGAAGCGGGGAAAAAGCCATCATAGAGTTTGGAGACCGTAAAATTCATCTTCAGTTCTTCTTTTTCCCTTCTTTTATTAATTTTTATGTATTCTTGGGAATTACTTGAGATTGCTACCATGACTATGCGTGGCTAAACTCGTTTATTCTGGAGTTATGATTTTACATGAATGTTGATATTCGGATATTGATTTGACAAGTTAATTTATCATATTAGGTTGTTTATTCATATCTTGAGCCTAATTATTTTACTGTCTAGCTAACAGTGAAATACCATATATTAATCTTGAGTTGAACTTGAAAGAGGTAATTCTTGATTGTAATAGGATTGAATAGAGCGCGATCTTGAACCTAGTCATTGGGGAATTGATTTGCGAATACGGATAGAAATATACCTACGCCGTTCTTAGCCAATTGTGCAAGAAATTATTAATGTATTTTTTTTAATCTCTAATCTCATAGGAATATAGGGTTTAGAATAAACTGATTACGCGAGTAGAAGTTGTCAAATTTCTACGAGTATTCTTGTCCTTGCAGGATAATAACACAAATAAATTAATAAGTCGAGTTGATTGAAGAATTCAACATGCTTGTTACCCAACCATGATCCTGGAATCTTATTTCTCATTGAATTAAAATCTTCGTGCTAAGTGTGATAATTAATTAATTTTTCTTTTAATCGCAAATTTAATTAGTATAATTAATCAAACAAAAATCCCTTAAAATTTTTCTTGACTCGATAAATTAGAAATTGCATGATTTAGTTGATAATTGATCACAAGTTCTCGTGGGAACGATACTCTACTCACTCTTTATTACTTGATTGACCGCGTATTTTTACGTGTGCGATTTAAAGTAACTAGTTTTCATCAAGGTGATTAGGTCTGTTAATGGTACAGAATTCTTTAACTCTACTTGTGGTGCTTTGTTTAACACATATGGGATCGATCATACACCAAAGGTCATATCCATATATACCCCGGCAAAATGGGGTGGTTGAACGAAAGCTTAGACATATCCTTGAGACTGCTAGAGCCATTAAGTTTCAAGGTGGTTTGCCCTCAAGGTTTTGGTATGTTACATTGAAGCAGCAGTGTATATTATCAACATGATTCCCTTGCCTGTCTTAGATAATAAGTATGCCTTTGAGGCCTCTCGCTCACAGTTAAGAATCATAGGATGTCTATATTATGCCTCCGCTTTACCCAAGCAAGATAAGTTCAGCCCTTAGGGCCATTAAGTCAGTTCTACTTGGTTATTGTATTTTTCAAAAGGCCTACAAGCTTTATGATCTTGAGAAACAGACAGTCTTCATCAGTAGAGATGTAGTTTTCAATGAATCCATCCCTTCAAGACTGCACAAGGCAATACTGAGCTGTTTTTCCAGAGGTGGTTGATCGCTGCAGATTTTCCACAGATGCTCCCACTCTTCATATTCCTTCCCTATCCTCTATTAACTCTTCAGTTCCTGCAGATTTACCTAGTAAGGCTGACTAGTTGTCCACAGAGACTACAGAGCCTCCTGGTTTCTCTGATAGTGATGCAGTGCTCCATGATCCAGTTTCTACTTCACAATTATATTCACAGGAGTCTATCCCTGCACCACTTTCAGGGCTTCACAAGTCTAGCAGAACTTCTAGGCTAGCTATATGGACGAAGGACTTTTTCATCCCTGCCAAGCCTCAAGCTGCTCAGACTTGCTTTTATTCTCTTTCTGATGTGATCTCTTATGATTCACTCTCTTCCACTTATCAAAGCTTCCTCACCAGATTCTCAACGGAGGTTGAACCCACAACTTATGCACAGGAAGCCAAGGACCCATGCTAGGTTGAAGCAATTCAACTTGAATTCAAGGCATTAGAGGATAATAACACTTGGAAAGTAGTTGCTTTGCTAGAGGAAAGAAGGCCATTGGTCGCAAATAGATCTATAAAATTAAATACAAGGCCACCGGGGAAGTAGAAAGGTTCAAGACTTGGTTGGTAGCTAAAGGTTATAGCTAGCAGGAGGGTCTTGATTACCAAGAGACATTCTCTCCCGTAGTTAAAATGGTTACTGTGCGAGCTGTCATTTCCATTGCTGTTGTCAAGCATAGGATCATCCACCAAATGGATGTTTATAATGCTTTCTTGCAAGGGGATCTGCAAGAATAGTCTACATGAGTTTGCCACAAGGATTCAATTCTAGAGTAGGGAAGCACACCGCCTGCCGACTTCTTAAATCTCTATATGGCGTTAAACAGGCTTCAAGGCAGTAGAACTTGAAGCTTACCACTGCCTTGTTATCTTTTGGATTCATTGAGAATCACCTAGACTATTCCCTTTTCTCCGGGAGATCTTGTGGGAAATTATAGTGGTCTTAGTGTATGTCGATGATCTCCTAATCACTGGTGATGATTTGAGAATTATTGTAGAAACTAAAGGCAATTTGCATCAAAGTTTCAAAATTAAAGACTTGGGGGAACTCAAGTATTTTTTTGGCATTGAATTTGCTCGAAGTAAAGAGGGCATCCTTATGCATCAAAGGAAATACGCTTTAGAGCTTATCTCTGATATGGGACTAGCTAGGACAAAGTGTGTGGGTGCTCTTTTGGAGCTTAGTCACAAACTCATATCTTATGAGTTTGACAAACACGTTGGTGATACTTCTGATGCATTGTTGAGTGATTCCATTATTTACCAGAGGTTATTGGGCAGGCTTTTATACCTCACCATTACCAGGCCTGACATTGCTTATGCAGTGCAAAATCTTATTCAATTCATGCATTCACCAAAGGCTTCTCATATGGAAGCTGATGTTCGTTTGGGTCGATATATCAAATCTTCTCCTGGAATGAGTATTCTTATGTCTGTTGTTGCTGATAATAGCTTGATAGCATTTTGTGATGGTGATTGGGCTTTTGTCCTATCACTAGGCGATCTGTCACGGGATATATGGTTAAATTTGGTGCATCTCCAATTTCTTGGAAGTTCAAGAAGCATTCCATTATTTCTAGAAGCTCTGCTGAGGCAGAGTATCGGAGTCTTGCTTCAATAGTTGCTGAGCTCGTATGGCTCTCTGTTTTGTTCAAGGAGTTGGCCGTGGATATTCATTTACCTATCTTTCTACATTGTGATAGTAAGTCGGCTATTCAAATAGCTGCTAATCCCGTGTTTCATGAGCGCACTAAACACATTGACATCGATTGTCACTTCATTCGAGAGAAGGTAATTCAAGGCCTAGTTCATATTTAGTATTTGACGAGCGCAAAACACAACATGAAATTATTGCTCGCTAGTCAAAGATAGTATAATTTAATTATCGTCTTCACAGGGATTGAATTTAAACAGTATTCGAATAATCTTCAGTTGATTACTATCCAGGAAAATTAACACTTGATTTGATGACCATTACTACGATTAACTACCAAAAATTAGGCAATTAACAATTGATCAAAAAAGACAGTAGATGAGCAACGAAGAAATACCAATGAGAGAAATAAGGGCATTTGACTAGATAGATACAAGATAATTGCCTCGGGATCCAATTCTTGAGTTAATTCACTCTATAATACTATTGATTCTCACGAATTCAACAGATAATCAGATTACACTTGAAGTTAAGGTTCCTCTTTTGATTAAACGTTAAGTTCAGTAATTAATCCAATTGAAGCACGATAAACAATTGCAACAATAAATGGTGGTTATGATCTAACGGGTAACTTCTTTCTCATATTCTCCTAACTTGGTTTAATCAATAATTCAAAAAACTCTCTCGATTACTTAGAAGAATCACTAAATTAAACCAAACCAAATATTACATAGATAATCACCAAAATATTCCTCTTTCGATTAAATAAACTGGTGAATAATTTCAAATCAATTCAAAGCTCCATAAATGTATTCAAACAATTAAACTAGAGTTAAATCAACAAACAACACTCAAAATATCAATATCTGGCAAAACCCTAGAGAAGAACAATTCCATAGATATGGAGAAAGTCATCACAAATAAGTTTAAGAATATAGAAAACATCAAAGACAACTTTACGATACAAACTCTCGTATTGCACCGATTGTTGACAACAGAATTTGATGAAATCTTGTGTCTTCAAGTCGTGGTAGCTCGCTAAAACTCTCCTAGGTCGAATCCAGTATATTTATATCGAGTATGGGGGGACTTGGACCAAAATATCCTTTCTGAGCCGAAATAGAATTAACTTGGCGAAAATTGCACTGGCGCATTGTGCTTCGCACTAATGGGGAAGTAAAGAGTCATGCCCAATTTAATTTCTGCTGCTGCGTTCTGTTGCCGTGCCATCACATGTCGCACAATTGCACAATTTCTGCAGCCTTGTTTCTTCTCGCCAGAAGCCAAAAATGGCTTATTCCCTCATATGCCAAGGCCTAACACATGACGTGTTAGTGTCACTTTTGAGAAGCTTCATGTGCACTTTTGAATTTTTTTTTCTATTTTTTTATATGCGCATTCGGTCCTTGACTCTCGAATTCAATCCCGGTTCAACTCTCGAATTTTTACTCAAGCTTTAAAATTCTTTTTTATTCATTTTTAGCTCCAAAAACTCATCTTAGCCCGAAATCTCAACAACACAATAAAAAACACGTAGTGAGCATAAATTGTCCATAATTTAGCTTAAATACAATTAAAGTGTAACAAATAATAAGTGTAATGTAACAAAAAATCTTTGTTTTTAGCGTACCATCGGTATCTACCCTCCTCAGAGCAGCAGATTGAAATCCTAACTAAGGCTCTCGCCATGCTTCAACATCGCTATCTCTCGTCCAAGCTCGGGATGAAGAACATCTTCATCTCCCCTAGCTTGAGGGGGTGTAAATGAGCTCACCGACTGCACAGCTGTCACTTAGGTGTACAGTCATTGCTTAGACCATAGTTAGACTAATTAACTAGAGTAGTTAGTTTGTTAGTAATTTCTTAGTTATATATTAACAGTATAAATGAACACAAAGTCGATTAAGTGAAAATAACAGTAAATCTGTTTCACAGTTTCTCTCTCTGCGTTTTCTCTCCAGCTGGATCCTCTCCATTTGCATCCATCCAATTCTCCAAATCTGTAAGAATTAACAATTATCCTCGAACTAAATTCAAGCATTGACAGATAAACTAAATCAAATAATCTTGTTTATTTAGTTAGAACGCCAAAAAGGGAAAAGGAATCAGTTATTGAAATATATATTATATAATATATGCTCCATTCAATGAAGCCGCTAGTTGGAACTTGGATGAGTAATTTTGTAATGTTAGGCAGAAGAACTCATTTTTTATGATAGAACACCTAACAAAAATGCCTCGCTAATTGTTTAATTTCCAACCTAATCACTCTCATTGACCTCCTTCATGAAAATAATTCTGACGGTTAAAAGATCACAATTTGTGAAGTAACGTCAAGAGCTAAGATTTAATGACATTTTAATCGGCGCTACCTGATTGAGTTATTATTTCTCCTATTTTATGTAAGAATAAAATTTTCTCGATATACCAAATAACAACAGTATTTTATACCAATACAAATGGTGATGTTTATTTATTCAATTTGTTCAAAAGGAGAAAACAATACGTACCTCCCTCAACTAGTATGTTCTTGAGTGAATTAATTTTTAAGAAACTGAAGTTGGCTACCAATTTCTTGTATACCCTTGAGTGGTTAAGGTATGACTTTAAAAAATCTGAATGAGAAGAAGCGTATTGCATTTCTTCCCAAAAGAAGAAAAGAACCATATATTAAGGCTGCCGCTTGCCTGTGATGAAAGGCCTTCCTGTAACTTTGTGATGCTTTTAAGGAAATAGCAGATGTGTCTTTTAGAGTTGTCATCATACATAAGTGTGTGTAATCCTTGACAAAGTTGTTACTAATAATGAGTAGCAGTTAGAGTAGGAGTAAGAATAGGACCCTTGCTTTCCGAAAATGTATATTAAGTATGAAATACACACCTCCGCAATGATTATAGAGAAACAATGTACTTATATCCATGTCATTCAACTATCTCATTCTATCTCTGTCCAAAATTATGTTAGGTGGCTCTAAATCTATGTTTAAGGGGCTGTCTAAGTTGATGATCTGATTAGAATTGGACTAAAATAAGTTTTGCAATAGACCCAAGGGCCGACATGTTGCGTTACATTTGAATTAACAAAAACTTCTGCCTTTTTTCTTTTCTTGGTTTAGCATTGTGGAAACCTGTCGCATATCTAAGAAAGAAAATTGTATTGCTTCTTCGTTCTCCATTTAAGATACGATAAGATGGAATAAATTTCATGGGTGATCAATTAAGTTTGTGCTCATTATTCAAAAGTTATTTTTCTTTTTTTTGTTGTATAAAAGTCATTCAACTTTGTGTTCATTATCAAAAAATTACTTTTCTTTCTTTTGTTACACAAAAATCATTTTACTATGCTATAGTTATCACAATAATCACTTTGACCAAATTTTACAAACCTTTCACCTGAAAAGTCTATTATGCCCTTCACATTATAAATCCTCTCATTTATGTAATACCTTCTATATTATATGCTATATAATATTTACCCAGGTATTTTACTTATTATTAAAATAACTTAATAGTATTATTTTATTTATTATTTATATAATATATTCGTACCCTTAATATTTTTTTAATATTAATTTTCAAGATATATAAGTAGTATTATTAAATTTATCAGTAACACTACCGTGAATAAATCTCAAGTTCACGTTCTTAATCATGCTTAATAAAATATATTTAATGAAAATTAAAAAATCAAAGCTCATTGATTTATCAACCAAGCCATACCCGTTAATTTAATAAATAAAATACCCACATTTAGCAAAATGACACATCAGATTAATACTTTTAAATAAATAATATTAACAGATAAAACTTTAAAAATCTTAATATTAAACACAAATATCTTTGAATTTTTTTTTAAATTTTTATTGACTATAAAAAAACTATCATTTGTTAAAAAAACTGTTTTTATTATTTTAAATAAATATTTTTTTATCATATTATATTTAAAAATATGTTCATGTTTGAATATGATTAAACAAATTGAGTTCCATAAAAAATTTAAATGTATGAATATATTATAAAAATAATAAATAAAATAATTTAAAGTTATTTTAATTATAAGTAAAATACTTTGGTAAAAATATATTATATAGTATATAATATAGAAGGTATTACATAAATGAGAGGATTAATGTCAAGGTCATAATAGACTTTTCAAGTAAAAGTATTATAAAATTTGGTCAAGGTGACTTTCATAATAAGTAGCGCAAAGCAAAATAATTTTTGTGTAACAAAAGAAAGAAGAGTGATTTTTGGGTAATGAAAACAAAGTTGAATGATTTTTACGTAACAAAAAGAAAAAAAATGACTTTTGTGTAATGAACACAAAATTGAATGACCATCCATGAAATTTACTCTTCTAAGAAGATAACTCCATACTAATTACAAAATCGTTTATAGTTAGGTCTAAATCCGTATTGACATATTGATTTTCAATAGGAAATTTGGAAGTGAATGATGAGGTCCAAAAGTTAATTTCTACCAATATTTGACTATATGAGTTGCCTTCAAAATAAAAAGGAAAAGGAAAAACGACTATATGAGTTCACCTCATATTTAGGCTATCAACAACAAAAACGCTCTTGCATTTTTCTCTTCCTCACTAATACCCAAATCAAGATTTTCATATATCCTAAGAGATCTAGTCTCTTTTAATTTTGACTGTTTACCCCCGTTATAGGCGAATTATTTTACTTTTTATTCGTTGAGTTTAAGCTGTTCCTTATGTTATAGGAGTAGTAATTGTTTGACCAAAAAGTCTAACTTTCGGTTTAAACAGTTAAATTTATATAATAATAGGTTAAATTTAGTTAATAATAATATCTCTAGATGCTATTTTCAAAAGTGACTAATGTTGGTCAGATCTGGTGGAGGGTTGACAATAATATGCATTAACTATTCCAAAAAGTATGAGCTATAATGTAACAACTAGCAATAAATAACAATAAATAACATTTAACTAAATAGAAGGAGTGATTCACCCAAAAAAATATGAACCAGTTGATTATCCCTCCTGACAATGATGAGTGAAAGATGAATCCCATAATGTTCGAATTATTCTCGGATCTGATGGAATGGTGCGGAATAATACGAACAAGAATCTAGATGAAAAGAGAGAAAGAATCTTCAATCAAAAGTCTGTTCTTGTCATGTAATGAATGTCACATGCCTTCTACCGTTGTCTCATTTTCCATTTATATGAGACATTTTCTTAACAAATCCTAATAGTACAAGTACAGAGAATATCCACTAGAATATTCTCTTCAATATCCCATTCCAAAAATTAGTTGTTACAACTTTGCTAACGGTGCTCGACCTCGACCCTTGTTGACATCTCGGCCACGAATCTCGCTGCTTCCTGGTCGATCTCGACTGATGACGGCTTGAAGACTGTTCCTTTAACGTTATCTTGTCTCAAATATTCTAAGGCAGATTTTGACTTATACAGTTAGTCCCTCCGTTTATTGAGTCCGGCCTCAGGCGGACTTGATGAGCGGATTTTGTTCGTCGTGGTCGAGATGATTGGACGAGTGGGCAATGTGGCCTTTCATGAGCTGCAACTTTTGGGGTTACGTTGTTCCCAGATCAAAGTGACGTCATGATATCATACTCATTATAGTGTGTTTTCCTGATGCGTTGCGTCGTTTCGCGTGCATATGTTAGTTGGATATGTCGCTTCTAAAAGTAATGATGACCTAATTTTTTGGTTTTGATGCCTAAACTCTTATAAATAGGGATGTGAAGACACACACTCAAGTTTTACAGATTTCCCATATCGAAACCTTGTGCCTTCTTCTTCTTATTCCATTATTGTGCATCTTCTTTCCCTGCCCTAGCGATCCCTGTTGTTTTTAACTTCTTATTACTTTGAATACCTTCTCTTTCTAGAACTATGTCAAATGTATCTTCTGGTCCCAGCGAAGAAAGTTACTTGGTTCCTTTAGTGATGGTCTTCCCTCCTCATGCGGAGGGCGTCTACGCTGTCGTTGAGGACAAGAACTTCCCTACGGTGGAGGAGATAGTTCCTCGTGGTGAGAAAGTCAGGTCTGATTTTACAAAGGCGCCTGAAGCTAAACCCAAAATCTCCGAGTCGGCAATGAAGGAGGCCGATTTATCAGAGTTTAGGGCTAAATTCGGCATTCCCGCTCGCATCGAGTTGGTCCCTGCCGGGCGGGATGTGGTACAAGTCCACCGCCCAGGGTACTGTGCGTTCTACGCTTACCGTTTTCATGTCGGCGACACTCTTCCCCTTTTTTCGCTGGCGGAGGAGTTTTGTCGTTTCTATGGCATTTGCCCGGCTCATCTCGTACCGTATATCTATAAGCTTATCAAGATTCTTGTTAAGTTTGCGGAGCTGGCCGGGGTCGAGATCACTCTTCAGCCCTAGTTTCCACAGGGGGACGATGTTGAACCTTCGCCACCGAGGGGGCAAGTGCCTAGTGATGAAGATGGATGACAAGGCTAGCCGCCAATTCTGGCACAATTTCTTCTTCGTCAGAACTGAGGATGTGGTGGCCAACGCATATGCCTTCCCTGAAACATGGAATTATTCTCGTAAGCGTCTAACCTTTCCGTGTTGAGGCATCTGGTTTACTTTGCTTAGTCCCAGGTTCTGATCTTTTGCTCCTTTCTTATGCAGCCAAGACTTCGCCCCTTTCTTCGATCGGGGACATTTCTGATTGGGTCGGCTGCCTCCTCCCTCAAATCGCAGGGATCATGAGTGGCTTTCTCAAGAAGTTTGGGCCTACTCCTTCCTCGACCGGTGAGTTTCTATGCTTGGTTTCTTGGTTACTCACCTTTTGTGGTTCACTATGCTTGACATTTTCTTTTGCGCTTCTCTCAACTCCAGCCCGAGGGCCTTCGAGGAGGCCGAGAGCTCCCCCACCTGCATTCCGTAAGAGGAAACTGCTACCTCTTCGGCTTCTACCCCTTCTACGACCGCGACTGAGCCTGCTCACTCCTCGGCTCCACCTGTCGCTACTTCAGCATCAATTTCTTTTTTATCTGCGGATACTTCAGCAGCGGAACCTTCAGCTTCCCCTTTGTACCTGTGGATGAAGAGGAGGAATGGTTGCCAAGTGACCAGGGTTTTTGGGTCCTCGTAAGAGGAGCTCAGTGGACGTTGGCGACGGGTTGCCCAAGCCATGGACTCTGTGATGGATGATTTTGTCCTTCATGAGATGGTGACCATTGTCCTTGAAGATGACGTCGAGCTGGCGTCTGAGGTTCCGAGATTTGTGGAGGCTGACGAAGACGTGTCTCGCGCTTCTGCAATGATGGAGGCCGAAGGGCCGGCTGCGAGGGATTCTGATTCTTTGTGGCAGGAGGGGCCGTCGACTTCGCAGCTAGCTGGTGATACTCCCTTGTTGGCCAATGGGAGAGATAAAGGCGTTGCCAAAGATGGTTATGAAACAGGCTCATACGTTGACGCTGTTGAACTGAGGATGATGAAGGAGGGGTTTACCCAACTCGCGGTGAGGTTGGACAGGTCTACGAGGACTATTACGATACCCATGGATCGTGATCTGTTGAAAAATACGGAGAATGTAGTCCCTGCCTCGACCCTCTTTGCTCCGAAGTGGAAGGTGAAACCCTCAAAGAGTTGGACGATGTCACTCTATCGAGGAGCATAGCCGGCCTCACTCTCAGGGTGAGTATTTCAGGGCTTCGTCTTTCTAACTATAGTGTTCTTTATTCCGTGTTTCGCCTTTCTGGCGAGGGAGTTCTCATTTTTGCTTTTCTTTTTCTTATGATTGCAGACCATGATCCTAGAGATTGAAAATTCTCGAAGGGAGGAAAGGCATAAGAAAATACTTGAGAAGTTGGAGCGTAAATATTTTGAGTACCGGGGTAAGTACCGGGAGATTCGCAGGCATTTTGGCAAGGGCAGCAACTCGCAAGCCCTTCGTGAAGAGTTGAAGGAGAAGGACAACGAGCTAGTGAGGGTCATTGAGAAATGCAGCATCCTTGAAGGGATGTTGAGAGGTAAAGAGGAAGAACTCGAAGTTAGCAAAGCGAAGCCCAGTGCAGCGACCTTCAAGCTCAGGTGGTTTCGCTGCATACCCAGCTTGAGGAGTGTCAATTCAGAGCGGATGTTCTAAGTCGAGAGGTCGCCTAGAAGGCAGAGGATCTTGAGAAGGCGGAATTCGCTCGGTCAGAGGCTTCGAGAAAGGCAGAGGCTCTTAAGGTAGTGATCTGGACTCTTTGTTATGAGCGAGAGAATGACTTGGAAACGGCGGCCCTTAAAGAAGAGCGGCTTGATGAGAGGATTGGAGAGTTGGAGAGAGAGACTTCTGGCCTCTACGACCGAGTTGCTGCTCTTGAGGCCGAGAAAACCCAATTACTGGCGCAACTATCCTCTTCCTATACTTCAGATTTTCCTATGTTCCTCGAGAGTTGTATGAGGAGTGGATTCATGTCAAGGCCCAGTTAGACGTGTTTCGAGATTTGCAAGCAGCGGGATTCGTTTCTAAGGTCGCCCTCGAAGATGCTCGTGTTAAGGCTCGCGAAGCTTGAGTCGCTTGCAATTATGACCCTTCTATGCCAGAGGTCGGCGAGGACGAAGGGGACGAAGATGTAGACCGGCTCGAGCAGAATGCCTGCTATGACGCTGCATATCCAGAGGACGAAGGCCGCGATGTCGAGGGTGTAATTGGTAGCGTCTTCATGAGCCTTTGTAATAAATATTTCAAGTATGAAATGCTAACTTCGTTATTTGCATATGATTCTCTTCTTGTGGTTCTTTTTTGCATTCGCATATTTTTTGATTCTATCGCTTGGTTGCCTTATTTTTAGACCATGGCCACTTAATGGCGAATGGCAGCTAGAGGTTGGTGGGTGTTTATTCTTGTGTTTATTCGAATAAGGTTTTAATTATGGCCGAGGGCCGATAGGTGTTAGTTCGAACAAGGTCGAACATAGCCTAAATTTAATTATGACCGACGGTCGGTAGGTGTTAGTTCGAACAAGGTCGAACATAACCTAAGTTTAATTATGGTCGAGGGTCGGTAGGCGTCCGTTCGATGAGGTCGAACATATACTAATTTTAATTATGATCGAGGGCCGGTAGGTGTTAGTTCGAACAAGGTCAAACATGACCTAAGTTTAATTATTGCCGAGGGCCGGTAGGCGTCAGTTCGACAACGTCGAACATAACCTAATTTTAATTATGCCCGAGGGTCGGTAGGTGTTAGTTCGAACAAGGTCGAACATTACATAAGTTTAATTATGGCCGAGGGCCGGTAGGTGTTAGTTCGAACAAGGTCGAACATAACCTAAGTTTAATTATTTCCGAGGGACAGTAGGCGTCAGTTCGACGAGGTCGAACATAACCTAAGTTTAGTTATGAACGAGGGCCAATAGGTGTTAGTTCGAACAAGGTCGAACATAACCTAATTTTAATTATGGCCGAGGGCCAGTAGGTTTAGTTCAAACAAGGTCAAACATAACCTAAGTTTAATTATGGCCTAGGGCCGGTATGTGTTAGTTCAAACAAGGTTGAACATAACCTAAGTTTAATTATGGTCGAAAGCTAGTAGGCATTCCGATAAGTGCGAACTTTGTCGAAACTGTAAAATTTAAGCATTGTTGCTTTGGTTGTTTATAAATTTTCGGGCGTTGGCTGGCGTTCTAGTCCCAGTCTATCTAGTCCTTTCATTAGTTGACCTGGAGAGTGCATGAGAGGTCGAACAATGAACTAACCGTCCTGGCCCCATCTATATGTATTTCGACTTGAAGTGTTCCCTTCGTCGCCCTGTTAAAAACATCCTTGAGAAAATTCAATTGCGATAAAACTCAAGTGAGGGGAAAAAGAGTACGACTTGGGGGACGCTTTATCTCTTAAAAGTAAGAAAGGGAAGGCAGTTTCATTTGGTACTTTCTTCCCGGCCTTAAAGAAATAATAAGGAGTAATATTCCAGTTGTTCAGTAGTAGCTTTCCTTCCATTGTTTCTAGTTGGAACGATCCTTTGTTTGCTTTTGCCGTGATTTTGTACGGGCAGTCCTAATTTGTTCCTAGTTTGCCCTCATGTGGGTCTCTGCTTGCTTGTGTTTTAGCTTTGAGTACATAGTCCCCGGCTTTGAGCGGCCTGGCCTTTGCCTTCTTGTTATAATAGCGTTCTGCTTGTTGTTTTTGGGCGATCATCCTTATGTAAGCCATGTCTCTTCATTTTCGGCTTCGTCGAGCTACTGCCTTCTGCTTTCGTCGTTCCTTGGTCTGCTCTCATGGGAGTACCTCAGGTGGGCTCTCCAACCTCGACTAGTATTACTACACCGATCCCATAGACCAAAGAGTAGGGCGTCTCTCATGTGCTCGTCTTCGGCGTTGTTCGGTAGGCCCATAGTACTTTTGGTAATATTTCTGGCCACAGTCCCTTGGCGTCTTCAAGTTTTTTCTTCATGATGTTCAGTATCGACTTGTTGGAGGACTCTGCTTGCCCATTGCCCGCGGGGTGATATGGAGTCGAGAGTATCCTTTTGATATGCCATTTCTCAAAAAACTCGGCAGTCTTCTTTCCCGTGAAATAGGGTCCGTTGTCGCAGCTGATCTCTTTGTGGAGGCCGAACCGGCATATGATGTTTTTCCATTGATCACTTCTTTTTCACGTATTTGGGATCTCCTGCTTCCACCCAACTTAGAGAAATGGTCAGTTAAAACCAAAAGGAATCGTACATTACCTCACCTTGCCGGGAGAGGGCCCACGATGTCCATTCCTCATTTGATGAACGGCCAAGGTGAGGTGACCGAATGGAGGTGTTCGCCTGCTTGGTGAATCATAGGGGGCGTACTTTTAGCATTGCTCGCATTTTTTCACGAAGTCTGTGACCTCCTTTTTCATGGTGGACCAGTAGTATACTGCCCGTATGAGGCATCTGACCAGAGCTCGATTGCTGGAGTGAGCTCCACAATGGCCCTCGTGGACCTCTTCAAGGATGCGTCGCGTCCGATTTGGGCCTAGGAATTTTGCTAGAGGGCCGCCGTAAGTCCTCTTATACAGGTCATTGTGGATACTACTGTGCCTGGCCACTTGCATTCTCAACTTCTTGGCTTATTTTTTATTATCTGGGAATGTGCCGTCCTTCAAATATATAATAATACGATTGCGCCAGTCCCAAGTTAAGCTTATGGTTCTTACCTCAATTTGATCAATCGATGAGTTAAGGAGGTGGACTACGATCTTGTCTCCGGTTGCGATGCTTTTGGTGGCTACGACAATTTAGCAACGTCGTTCGCCTTAGCGTTCTGTACTCGGGGAATTTGGTTGAGCTGGCATTCGTCGAACTTAGGCAGCAGCTTGCAGATTTCAGTCTGATACTTTTGCAATCTTTGTTCTTTGATTTGGTAAGTCCTTGTGACTTGGTTGACTACGAGTTGGGAATCACAGCGTAGTTTCAACCGTCTTGTCCCGTACTTGAGTGCTAGTCTCAAACCTGCGATTACGGCCTCATACTCGGCCTCGTTGTTAGTCATATCGGGGCACCTTATGGACTGGCGAATCACTTCGCCTGTTGGGACTTCAAGTACGAGTCCTAGTCCGGCCCCTGACGCGTTGGATGCGCCGTCGGTGTATAGGACCCAGAGGTCTTGTGTTTGGGGAGAAGTTTGAGAGGCTTCTCTCTCAACTTCGGGCATTACTTTTGCAGTGAAGTCGGCGACAAAGTCAACGAGCACTTGTGACTTTATCCCTGTTCGCGGCTGGTACGTGATATCGTGCTCGCTCAGCTCGATGGCCCATTTGGCCAGCCTTCCTGATAGCTCGGTTTAAACAGTTGAATTTATATAATAATGGGCTAAACTTAGTTAATAATAATATCTCTAGATGTGATTTCCGAAAAGGTGACTAATGTTGGTCAGATCTGGTGGAGGATTGACAACGATATGCATTAACTATTCCAAAAAGTATGAGCAATAATGTAGCAACAACTAGCATTAAATAATAATATATAGCATTTAAGGAAATAGAAGGAGTGATTCACCCAATAAAGTATGAACTATTTGATTATCCTTCCTGACAATGATGAGTGACAGACAAATCCCAAAATGTTCGAATTATTCTCGGATCTAATGGAAGGGTGTGGGATAATACGAACAAGAATCTAGATGAAAAGGCAATGTTTGTATCTTTCTAAGAGAGAGAAAGAATCTTCAATCAAAAGTCTATTCTTGTCAAATAATGAATGTCACATGCCTTCCACTGTTGTCTTCTTTTCTATTCATATGAACATTTTCTTAACAAATCATAATAGTACAACTGTAGAGAATATCCACTAGAATATTCTCTTTAATATCCTATTTCGAAAACTAGCCGTTACAGCTTTGCTAACGGTGCTCGACCTCGACCCTTGTTGACATCTCGGCCACGAATCTCGCTACTTCCTGATCGACCTCGACTGATGATGGCTCGAAAACTCTTCCTTTAACATTATCTTGTATTAAATATTCTAGAGCAGATTTTGACCTGTACAGTAACCAAAGCTGTAAGTTGGCTTTCATTAATTTTGAAATGAATGGCTTAGAAGTCATAGCTATCTTGAGAAAAAGAAAGAAGGAAATAGAAAGCGTAAAACTCATCATGTCAAATAAATATTCGGTGTTTGTTAAAGATTTTCAAATCTTTGGAAAGTTGATCCATAAACTAGTTTTTCAAAATTTCTAGGCCTTTTACTTGGACTTGATATATATTATTCTCAGACGCTCGGTTGCATCTTATTGACGTCGAATTCCGTACTGTGATTTATTCTTTTATTAAATTTATAGAGTAGAGGTCAAACTTTAGGTAGAGGGCCACATTGGTTCTTTTAATTTGGTCGAAATACAAGAAATAGAGAATCAAATTAGCAGATATTTTCCTTCTTTTTCCCGGACTAAAAACGAGACCACATCATCATTTTTGTATTTTTCTTTTTTTTTTGGGTATATCTAAAGGTTATCTGAAATGACATTTTACTATAAGGTATATACTTTTGAGAACTACTTTAGAGTTATAGTACCTAAAAAAAGAAGAAAAAGAAAAAGTTTTAGATGATATTTCCACTATCTACAAGAATTGAGCAAGAAATTGATACATTAAAATATTGGCAAGCAGGAGAACCGCAAACTTTAACCTCTTTTATTCTTATCTTAAACTTTCTTCTAACTATAGATATCATAATCTTCATTTACAATTTGCAAGCTGTGGTTGTGAGAGCTGAACCACATATTCATCTTTCAACAAATGCTAAAGAAAAAAGAAAAAAACCCTACAAGACAAAGACTTTATAACTAAAAAATGAGGTTGAAAAATTAGGAAAAGAAAATAAAAGAAACATTTATCACCGTTCGATCATCTCGGAGTCATGATCGAACGAACCAGGCTTCTTACAACTTTTCAACCTCAATAGTCCGTACAACTTCCGGAATTCCTTCGCCACAGGAACAGAGTCCTTCCAGTTGACGCCACCTGTCTCCTCCGCTTGCGGCGACGGCGACGGAAACGGCAGCGCTGGGGACGACGCACTGTCACTCAACCGTCTTCCCTTACCAACAACCTTTCCCTCCGTTCCGTTAGACTGTAACGCCGTGATGACGGACTTCAAAGCCCTGCTCGGGGAGCTGCGGTTGACCATCATCAACTCGCCGATCGCCGCCGGACTCATGGTTGCGCCGCTCTGGAACATCTCCTCCAGTTGCGGAAACAGCTTGTGCTCCTTTACGCCCAAATAATTATTCGCTAAAGACCTAAAAGAATTAAAATCACACAAAGGGAAGTGTATGTGCACATCAATTCTACCAGGTCTTAACATCGCTGGATCAATATGCTCTTTGCTGTTCATTGTAAAAACCATAATCTTCTCATCGCCACAACATGAATTTACAATACCATCCATAAAATTAAGCAAACCCGAGAAGCTTGTAGTTATTAATTTCTCGTTGATCAAACGATCGAGATCTTCGATTACGATTAAGGATCGGCTTGTGGTTTGTAGCAAAAGGAGTTTGAGATCAGAATCATCAGAAACTCTGGACAAATCAACGTCGTAAACATCGTAATTCAAGAAACTCGCCATAGCGCCAATGAAGCTTGATTTTCCAGTACCAGAGGGACCATACAGGAGGTAATTACGCTTCCAAGCACGGCCCATTTTGTGATAGTAATTTTGGGATTTGGTAAACGTTTCAAGATCGGATTTTACCTTATTTTTGAGATCGGTGTCCATGGCTATGGTATCCAAAGTCGCAGGATGTGTAAATGGAACAGATCTCCAACGTCCCTTTATGGGATTTTCCGACGGCCCATTGTTTATGAACAATTTTAATTCTCTTCTTCGCTGTTCGATATCGTCAGAGACAGTATGAATATGCTGAAAATATGGGGGGAGAATTCTGCGTTTATCTTTCTTCTTAATCCTCACCAAGAAACTCCGATTACAAACTCCATTATTAAATCTTTCAACTTTGTTTACCCAGGAAATTCTGGCTCCGAGGAATTCGTCTTGAATTACCTGATTGTCGTCTAAAGATAAGACGATATCAGTAGATTTTTTACCGGAGAAGAGATTGGTGAAGTTTGAATCTTCCACTGATGGCAAGGAATTGACATAAAGGGAAACTCTCCGGTAAAACTGATTGTCTTGCCCATTTTCATTCAGCTCTGCAACTTTAAGGTACTGATGAACGTGAATTCTGTCGTCGACCCAATTTGCCCATTTCCGCAAAACAAATATCAAAGCTGTTCTATACAGGATAAATCTAACGAGAAATAAAAAGCAAGGAACCAATAATAAAAGGAAAAGTATATTGACAATCCACATGGGGATAATTAAGCTTCAGACTAAAAATAACGTTGGAATCTTTCGCCGGAAAATTAGAAAGAAGAAAAAAGAAAAAGAAAAAAAAGAGCTTGATATTAAGCTTTGTTTCTCAGAGAAAGTAATAATATCATTTTTTTTGCATCCGGCGGAGAAGAGGGTTTAGAGATATATAAATATATCTGGAGAAGGCGAAGTATTCGGTGAAGAAGGGTTATCTAAGGAGAAAGTGAAGGGAAGGTGGTTTATATATAGAGTTTAGTTTAATAAAAACATTGTTGTTTGGTGTGAGATGGTTACACTTAGCTAGCAAACTTTCCAGCCAAGAAATTTAAGGCCCCTTTGCTGGACTAACTAGTGGACAGTTGAGACTATAAGCCCCCCTCCCATATATTAGAGATTGACAAATTGAAAGTACAAATACCTTTGATGGGAAGCTATTAAAATTTACCGAGGCACGATATGTGATTGTTCATATTTTATATTTTTATTATCTTATTTACTTTTTTTAATTCTAACCTCATTAAATTACTTAATCACAAATAAGTTGATATGATATTTATACCAAATAAATAAATGTATGACATGTATCTATTATGGATCTTTATTATTTTAACCTCTTTTAAATCACTTAACAATAAATAACCTAATATATTTAACGTAGACGTACCATTATTTCAATCGAGACAAGACGTTGTTTATTGTGAAACTACTAATTAAATTTTCGATTTTCCTACTATAACAAATTAAAAATCGTACTTTAACAATTTATGCCCACGTAACCTTATGAACTCATTTTTGACATTCTATAATGAATAAAATGCAAATAATCAATAAATGTGGGCTAACTATACCATATTGATATTCTCCTCAATAATATGAATTCATTGGGCACGAAGATCATGACGACGATTTTTATGTGTTTTTGTTTCCTTGTGGAATTAATTAGTATAAGAATTGAATGAATGGGTAGGTTCGCCTAGCCAAAATATTTATAGTTTCTTTCATACTGCGACCCCTATTGGCAATTAAATGAGTTACCCTGTTCCCTTGACGTCTAACCACTTGGTATATATGACAAGCTAAGCTATATTCCTTTTTATTGCTATATAAGCATTAACAATTGACGTTTCAAAAATCGCACGCTGTGCATTTAAGGCAATTATTTACATATTGAAATACATTTTCATAGTGGTAGATTCAAGTGTAAGCACTGACCCGATACAGTAAAATCAACTTTTTACGCCAATGATATAATGTCTACATCAATTATATAAGCGTATCCAAGGCTTTTACAAAATTCGTGGATCTCTAAATGTTTGGACCGAAACTCAGATTTGTTTGCTTCACGTTATATCATATCTACAAAATTTGACAAAAGCATTTTTATTAAAGGGTATTGAAATTATATGATCTCTCGCAACGTGAAAATGACACCAGGTAGCCACTTTAAGCATGTTGTTTAAAATATATTTACAGTTTACGATGTATTTAAAGATAAAAAATTTTTGCTCAAATTTCATGATACGACATATTAGAGTTTAAACCTCAAAGTTTAAACTTCAGGACGTCGCGTTCTAAAGTTCGAAAATTATGTCCAGAAGTTCGAATCTTATTCCCGGAATTTTAAATTAGTAGTTCAGAAATTCAGGACACTTAGTCCTGAATTTCAAATTAGCAGCTCAAAAAATCAGGACATTAAGTCCTAAATTTTCAAATTTAGGATACTTAGTCCTGAAATTTGGATGAATTGACTAACCTTTAAATACATTATAAAATGTAAATATATTTTAAATAGCGGGCTGAAAAGTAGATATTGCCGCACTTCGCCCTCTCGCAACAGAGACATAACGTCGTCTAAATGGATTTGTAAAAGTATCGAACCAACTCTTTCTTAGTACCTTAAAATTTCGTGTTTCACATTTTATTTTCCTTGTAGGATCTTTTTGGTATTTAGAAAAAATGTCACCTTAATTTTAAGAGTACTCTCATACTAGCTCGCTCGCCATCAGTTATCGTGGGCAAACTACTTACTTCTAGATCTAATCTAACCGTTGATTTTCTAAAAACAAACTGCCAAGTGGCAATTAAGTCAAATAGTTTTGAATATTGATGACTGACCAGCTGATCCATTTCCCATTGAACCAAGGAACATGGAAATCATTCAAATGGAGTGAAAGTGGCTCACTTGCCTTTGCCATATCTATAACTGGACTAAGATTATCTTTTGAAATACGAACTCTTCAAAAATCAAACGGGTAAGTAACCCCTGATTTAGTCCAAAATCCAATTACTCATGATAATTAACTAATATTAATTCCAAAACGACAAGCTGGATTAGCTAAGCCACGGGCCCCAGTTCGGTCCCTTTTTGGCCAAGCCGAAAGGCAGATTTGTCTCCAAAAAGGTTACCCGCGCCTCCTCTTTTTTCCTTTTTGTTTGCTCAAAAAAGGTCTCCTTGCATTAGTCAAATTCCCTGTAAAAATTTCTACTTAATCAATATTGTTTAGGAAAAACGAAAATAGAACATTATTTTATATTAATTCGTGTTGTTTCACTCCAATCTTTACGAAATTAACGTTCCATGACTTGAACTTTTGTCTTTTCTCTTACTTATTGCCGTAAGAAAATACACAAACGCCCTTCTATTTTAGATACCGCATAGGCTTAACCTATTATAGATGAAGTAGTGTATTCACTTACGTGAGACGACAATTGCAGAAGATATTTTGAAATCACTTGTGATGAGACATATACTACTAAGCCAATTTGATAGATAAAAACTATGAGGCGATAACCTCTTCCTCAGTCTTTCATTTTCTCAATTACGTGAATGTGAAACTGATTAGTTGAAGGAGAGATCATAATAGTGGCATTTGGCTTATCTCTACTTGCAAGGTAGTTGCAATTAAATCCTCTGGTCTAAAATTCTTTGCCCCTTTTCATTGCCCAAAATTGTATAGATTGAACATTAACATGACCTTTAAATTGAAATTTAATAAATTAAATAAAAAAGCCCATGATAGTTTTATTTTAATATTAATTGTTTACCCTAAAAAACGGATAACAATTAAATTTGTAAGTGGTTTTAAGGATACGTGGGTTAATTCTATAAAAACGATAAATTGTGTTAGATTAAACAGATAGAGGACGTAATAAATTGTCAAACCGCTTAAGGGGAGAGATTCCGGACTCGACAACAACCTTAATGAAATATCTGCCCTCGATCCCGGACTCACAACAACTAAGCCCTAATGAAAAAAGGTGAGAACTTTGAATAACAGAGAAAATGATAGTATATTGCCTTGATATGCGTGTTACAGTGTCGTTAATGAATAATCAAACCCCTCCCCCCCTCCCTCCTTATATAGTAGGGGAGTCCTACTCTAAATACAATTCCATAAAAGGTAAAAGTATTCTGTTTAACCAATCATCGGATTCCTGCTGATACGTGCCGAGATCCATGTTGTGATATCCGGCTGGTCACGAATATCACGTCCTATTGTTGGTGGTACTCGATTGCCCGGTAGTGCTCTCCGAGGCCTTTGGAATTCGAATCGAACCCGGGGTCATGGCCCCGATACTCCCGAGTCCAGGCGTCTTGTCCGGATCTCGGTTCGAGAGGATCCTTGCCTCAATTCTGATCCCTTGTTATTACGTCTCTTGCTCTGTTTACCTTATTGGAAACGGATGCATCCCATGGCCCGATTTCACCCGTATACATTAATATTTTGCATGTTAAAGGGAAATTAGTGAGCACAACAATCAAAATATTAGGTTAATTTGAGCCACATAAAGAATAGATATAGATAGTACATATATTTAACGCAATGAATGTGGTCCAAACAATATATTAGCCTGTTAGGGTATCATATCATTGTTAAAATTGTCCTGGAACCAGGAGCCGATACTGCTGCCCTACTCATGCATTTTCAATATCTTTAGGCTAAATAAAATATTTATTTCTTAGAAAGAAATGTAAATTATTCAAAAGAAACAGTCATTAAAAAAAGAGAGGAAATAATGTAAGAATCTTCTTTCAGAAAACAGGGGATTCCAATATTCTTATGCTTCCAACGATAGAGAATTGGACAACTAAGCATATTCTCCACAACCTACAATATTATTCGAGAGAAATGTCAACTTCATCATATTTAGTCACTATGCCACGATATTCCAATTAATTAGTTTTATTATCGCCGTTCTTTTTATTTTAATTAATGCATTTGTTGTCTCTGCATAAAACAGCATACGCGTACAAAACGTGTAAGCTATAGATTTAGTTCTATAACACGGAACAAACACATATATGACTGTTTAATTTTAGCTTTGTTCTTTTTTATTTTTCCCTCGTTATTTGATGCTGTATTCCCTTGCAATATATCTCCACTATATATCATAAGGTAAAAATAGTATTTCACTATTTGGGTAATTGTTTTAAATCTAGAGTTCAACTAGTGATTTAGTATTAGAACAGATCTAAAAACAACACGCTTCACCCTTTCAGAAAATTCAGTATGTTTGTTTTTTTAATCTATCGGGACATGCTAATACAGCATAGTTGGAAAAATTCTCTCTTTTGGTTACCAACCCATTTCCATTTTCTGTTTGACAATTCTTATAGGATATGGGGTTGGATCACCAGAATTGGACCTATTCCGCTTCGATGACTTTGCCCGCACGATCACACTCTCTTTGAGTTTTCTTGCAGCAAAACATAGGGATCGAAATAATATGGTGCATGCGGAAGCTAACAACACAAAGTTTGATGGACGATAAATCAGAGTATAAAAAAAATATATACTAAATTAGGCATAATAATTTAATATGATTTGGTCAATTGACCTACATATGATATAACTAATATAAAAGAAAAAAATCTATCAAGAGAAAAATCTCCCCTTAAAAAAAACTCTTTAATGACTACATTATGGACGTTGTTCTTGTTCTTGTTATGAGAAGAAAACGTCAATTTATAGAAGTACAAAACTTTCTCCAAGAAAGATAAGACAATATTAAGGAAATTTATTCCTTTTAGAAGTCTTTTTCCCTTCCTTCGATAAAGAAATTATAATATAGATTTCTCCTATATACATCTGTTTATTTTAAGTTTAAACACTTGGTTAGGCGGCTATTTAAATTAAAATCTTCTAAAAAATAAGGAAAACATCAACCAGGTAACTTATCCAATTTGTCTTATAGAGCTAATATTTTGATATTTACTCTATCACGAAGTGAAAATTACAAAAGAAAAAGAAAAACTTTACAGTCTTGTCTTACTCGTCGTGTATTTTAAGTATGGTAGAACTTGTAAAATGGATAAAATTGCAGAACAAAAGAGAAAAAGAGCAAAAAAGTAAGAAGAAAAAGAGTAGCTTCGCTAGAGCCTGATTCACCAGGAATCTTTCACCGCCAGCCATGTTCCAGGATGGCTTAACTGAAAAAAAAAACATAATTATCGGAGAAATTAAGAAAAAAATAAAATTCTTGATGATGATTTGCACGTACGTATTATAAAACAAATAGATATTGTATGAAAATTGAGATATATGGGTAGGAATTAGGATCGTGCAATTTGAAGAAGGCAAAGAATTTAAGAAACTTCCTTGCGGGAAATGGACAAAGAAAAAATTTAAGAAACTTCCTTGCGAGAAATGGACAAAAAATTGAGTCAATGCAAGTCTAGCATACGTGTGATGAATCTTCTACTTATATGGGATGCACATGTGTGCTCGTCTGTTTATATTGATTGCTCCCACATGACTCTTATGTATATGCTTTTGTATCTTGCTTATTGTTTTTCTGCTTTTTTCAAATGAAAAATTACTTAAGTAGGATCATCAGAAAAATGCAGATTGCTGGGTCACAATGCACACTTGTCTTTCTAGATGATAATGAACTTCGTGTTAATTGAAAGGTAAATAATGATTGAAGCGTAAGTCTATTCTAGGGAAAATCCATAATTCCATAAAGCAAATTACCTTTAAAGTAGTAAGTAAATAAAATAGTGATATAAGTCCTACAACATATTCTTGATTGTGAAAACCTTAGACAATTAGTTAATAATGTTGGTTTATGCGTAAGTTTTTAATCATTAGTACGATAGTTGGAGTAATTTGTATCTTTAAGAATGTTAATACTTAAAGAAAGAGAAACATGGGCCTGCTAAATTAGCTGGGTCATAGAATCACCATGGGCCAAGATTTCGGAATCTTCAAAGTAGTTCATGGGCTATAAGAAAAAATCACACTGTATCTGATCAGCTTCTTTTTTTTTTTTTTTTTTTTTTTTTTTTAACGTATTGCAGTAGATAATAATTTCCCTTAATAAAATTTTTAGCTCCGCACTAATCACCTGTGACCTACCTACAAAATTGGAGCATCTCGTGCTGGATGCGATACTAGTCATAATTATCAAGTGATGCCATCGTAAAGTATTTATCAGAATATTACGTTTTGCTTATCATTTACCTATAGGCATTCAGAAAAAAATCTGACCAAACGGTGTTGGGTTACAACCCTTCGGTCAACGTGCTTACGTCCCCGGAAATGTGCAATTTTTGGTTGAATTTCTATCTTATCTGATCAAAAAGTATAACTCTTGATTCAAATAATTAAATTTATGTATTAAGAGATTAAACCTAACTAATAATAATATTTCTAGTTGTGAGATCCGAAAGCGTAACTAGTGTTGGACATATCTGATAGAGATATAATGATGGTGTGTAACAATCATTCCAAGCAACGTAAACAATGATAGAGCATTAATAGCAACAAACAATAATAAATAGCATTCAAATAAATAAAAGGAGTGATTCACCCAATAAAGGAGGAACTAGGTGTTACTCCTCTTGACAATGATAAATGACAGGCAAATCCTTGAATATTCGAATTATCCTCGGATCTGGTGGAAAGTATGGAATAATATAGACAAGAATCTTGGTGAAAAAGGTGTTGTTTGTATTATAGTGATAGAGAGAGAATATCTTTTGTCAAAGTGTGTTCTTACAAAATGAATATCACCCCCCTTCCACCATTGTCTCCTTTTCTATTTATATCAGACATTTTCTTAACAAAACCCTAATAGTACAAGTAGAGAGAATATCTACTAGAATATTCCCTTTAATATCCTATTTTGAAAACTAGCAGCTTTGCCAACGGTCCCGACATCGACCGTTGTTGACATCTCAGCCACAAATCTTGCTGCTTCCTGTTCGACCTCGGCTAGTGACGGCTTGAAGACTCTTCCTTTAGCGTTATCTTGTCTTAAATATTCTAGGGCAGATGTTAACCCATACATATCTCATATACGTTTTTTTCCAACTTATATGTTAAAATATTTTTCTACTAAAGTGTGTGATAAAGTGTTAATTTATACTAAACTGACGCGGGGTAGATATGAAATGGCCCTCGTGGACCTCTTCAAGAACACCCCGCGTCTGGTTTGGGCCTAAGCATTTCGCTAGAGGGCCGTCGTAAGTTCTCTTATACAGGTCGTTGTGGATGACATTGTACCTGGCCGCTTGCATTCTCAGTTTCTTGGCCTTCTTTTCATCATCTGGGAGTATGTCGTCCTCCAAGTATACAACAATACGATTGCGCCAGTCCCAAGTTAAGCTTATGGTTCTTACCTTGACATAGTCTAGTGACGAGTTGAGAAGGTGGACAGTTCTGTCTCCTGTTGCAATGTTTTTGGTGGCTGCGACTAGTTTAGCGAGGTCCACCTCAGTGTTCTATGCTCGTGGAATCTGGTCAAGTTGATATTTGTCAAACTCGGGCAACAACTTGTAAATTTCGATCTGATATGTTTGTAACCTCTGTTCGTTGATTTGGAAAGTCCATGTGACTTGGTTGACCACGAGTTGGAAATCGCAGCGTAGTTTTAACTGTTTTGCCCTGTACTTGAGTGCTAGCCTTAAACCTGCAATTACGGCCTCATACTCAACCTCGTTGTTAGTCATGTCCGGGCACCTTATGGATTGACAAATTACTTTGCCGGTTAGGACTTCGAGTACGAGTCCTAATCCGGACCCTTACACGTTAGACGCACCGTCAGTGTACAGGACCCAGAGGTCCTTTGCTTAGGGGGAAGCGTGGGCGGCTTCTCTTTCAAATTCGAACATTACTTTGGCGCTGAAGTCAGTGACGAAGTCAGCGAGAAGTTGTGACTTTATCGTTGTTCACGGCTGATATGTGATATCGTGCTCGCTTAGCTCGATGGCCCATTTGGCCAACCTTCCCGAAAGCTCAGGTTTATGTAAAATGCTACTTAGGGGAAAAGTCGTGACGACCGGGATAGGGTGGCATTGGAAATACGGTCTAAGCTTTCGCGAAGCTATGACCAAGGCTAGGGCCAAATTTTTCGAGGTGAGGGTACCTCGTCTCGGCGTCGACTAATGTTTTGCTAATGTAATAGATGGGAGACTGCGTACCTTTATTTTCCCAAACCAGGACTGCACTCACAGCTACTTCGGATACAGCAAGGTAAACAAGGAGACGTTCCCCTATCTCCGATTTTGAAAGCAATGGTGGTGACAACAAGTTTGATTTTAATTCCTTCAGGGCTTGGACATACTCAGAAGTCCATTGGAGGCCGTTATCCTTCTTGAGTACGCCGAAGAATCTGTGACACCTATCTGATGATCGTGAGATGGACCTTGAAAGGGCGGTGATACGACCAATCAACCTCTGAACCTGTTTTTTGGTGGTCAAGTGTTCTGGTATCCCCTCGACGGCTTTGATTTGATCAGGATTGACCTAGATTCCTCGCTGTGACACCAGGAAGCCTAAAATTTTTCCTGAGGCCACGCCGAATGCACATTTTTTGGGGTTTAGTTTCATTCGTATCATCTGAGTACACCAAAGATTTCTCTCAGGTGATCGATATGATCTTCATTCCTTTTGGACTTAACTAGCATGTCGTCTATATAGACTTCCATTGTTTTGCCGAGCTGGTCTTTGAACATCCTCGTCACTAACCTTTGGTAAGTTGCCCCTGCGTTTTTCAACCCGAAGGGCATGACTTGTAGCAGTGCGTCCCTGATAGGTGATGAATGTGATTTTCTCCTGATCCTCTTCTTCCATAAGGATCTGATTATAGCCCGAATAGGCGTCCAAGAAGCTCAGCAATTCATGTCTGGTCGTTGTGTCGATGAGTTGGTCGATATGGGGTAATGGAAACGAATCATTGGGGCATGCTTTATTCAAATCTGCGGAATCCACGCACATTCGCCATTTCCCATTCTTCTTTTTCACCATGACCATGTTGGCGACCCACTGGGGGTACTTCGACTCCCTGATGGAGCCATTTCCCAATAGTTTTTCCCCCCATTCACGTACCGCATCATTAATCATGGAGTTGAACTTACGTCGGACCTGCCTCACTAGAGGGTGGAATGGGTCGACCTTCAGTTTGTGCGTAGCGATTTCCTCTGGGATACTCAGCATATCTGCATGGCTGAAAACAAACAAATCCGCGTTAGTAGTTAAGAAATTGACGGAATTTACCTAGTTCCTGAAGCTTGCAGCCGATGAAGCTTTCTTGCTGTGATCGTTGGCATCTAATTGAACGGGGTCGAGGTCCTCTATGGTCGATCCCGCAGCTTCGATTGTATCAGGGTCTCTGATGACGTCCTCGCTATTGTCACATATCGACCTTGACCCTGTTAATTGATATGCCTCTTTTTCTTTGTCCTTCATTTGTTGAGTGACCGTGCAGTCTAGGGCGATGTGGTAGCATTCCCGGGATGTGCGTTGTTCCTCTCCTATGATGAATATTCCCTATGGAGTCGGGAATTTGATGACCTGGTATAAGATGGAAGGGACGGCCCTCATGGTGTGTATCCACGGTCTCCCTATTATGGCGTTATATCTATGTCTTGGTCTATGATGTGGAACGTGGTTTCTAGAGGCCAGGAGGGGGAGTGTGATTTCGCCAGATGTTCGCTCGACTGTTAAAACCAGTTAGCGTGATGCAACGCAACACTATCTTATCTTCGAGTTTCATTTGTGCAAATACTCGAGGATGGATAATGCACATGCCGCTCCCATCGTCTACCATAATGCATCGCACATCGGTGTCTAATATTCGTAAAGTAATAACAAGGGCATCATAGTGAAGGAAAGCCAAACTGTTAGTGTCCCACTTATCGAAGATGATACTTTCTTCGAGTTCGTCATACCGTTCGCAGGTGATCGACCATTTGAGCTTGTGGATAGTGGTGAACTTCACGCTATTGATAGACGCATCGTCGCTGACACCAATGATCATGTGAACGGTGCGGGTCGGTGAGGGCGGTTTGGGTGGTCCTTGATGTTGTTCACGTCCTCTGGCAAAGTTGGTCCTTCCCCGGTCGCTCAGCAACTCTTTGAGGTGTCCTTGTCGTAACATGTTTATGACTTCCTGCCTTAGGGCGATGCATTCTTTTTGGTTTTGTGCCCTCGTTCTTGGTGGAACTCACAAAGGGCGTCTGATTTTCTGGCACTTGGGTGTGACCTCACCTTTTGAGGCCACTTCACCTTTGGTCCGAGCTTCTCCAGGGCATGGACTATTTTTGTAAGTGACATACAAAAGTTGTGAGCGAATAACAAAGGAGGCATACCTCTTTTGTTCCGGTGAGTCCCTGTCGTTGATCTAGGTGGGCCTTCTCCGTGGCGAGAAGAGGGTGCAACGGCCTCTCTGACATTTGGTTAATGATGTTTCCTGTTGTGTCGCGGAGCTGCAAAGTCTCTTCTGGTATTGTTTCTTTGATCTTTTCTGGATTCGGCCTGTACTGAGGTCAATCGATGAGTTGTTCCATTGAGATCGTCCTCATCATCTCGGACCTCGACACAATACGCGTTGTGTATTTCATCCCAAGTTGTTTGGGGGGGGGGTACTTCATCAGCCGACTTAATAGCTTCTAGTCGCCCTCGAACCGTCCCTGCTCAGCCCATTCTGGAAGGCTACAACTACCATCCTTTCTGACACATTTGGCAGGGTCATCCTTACTCGGTTGAACTAGGCGAGGAGGTCCCTCAATCCCTCTCCCTGAGACTATTCAATAGCAAATATGTCGTTCAATCTTGCCTCGGCCTTCTTGGCCCCAGCATGGACCGTTACGAACTTGTCCGCCATCTCTTCAGAAGTTTCAATGGAGCGCGCAGGTAGTTGTGAATACCATGTTAATGCTTCTCCTATGAGGATTTCACCGAATTTTTTCAACATAATGGAGGATACTTGTTCTTTGGCGAGATTATTGCCTTTTACAGCGGTGACGTAGTGAGTCATATGATCTTCAAGTTCAATCGTGCCATCATATATCCTTAGGTAGGACGGCATTTTAAAGGTTTTTGGTATGGTATGTGGGGCTGCATCACTGCACGGCTGTTCGACGAATCGGCCGGCGTCTCTCTTTGGCAATAGTTTGGGGGCACCCAGTATTTTATCGACCCTTTCCTGGTGTTATTTTATTTGATCTCGGAGTACCTTGTTCTCGTTCTCCATTTCCTCCATCCTTTTCAAAATGGCTGCGAGAGCGTTATCACCTGCATTATCATTGACATTGTGATTAATACCTATTATTGGAGGTGGAGGGAGTTAGTTGCACTGTTCATCCGTCGGCTGTACAGTGTAAATCCTTGCGTTTTCTGTAGCTGTGTCCCAGGCGGGCTTGTTGAGGACGCTGGTTAGCGTGTCGGGTAGCCATGCTTCGAGGAGCTTTTTTATAGCTGGGGCGTCTCTTCCCCCACAAATGTGGAGGCTCCCTTACCAAGAGATTTTCTGATGTTGTAATGAGGAGGTGGTGACCCATCTCGCCTAGGGGAGGCATCAGGCGTTGCGCCTTCGTTTGCTATTTCGTAGTTTTTGTTGATAACGTTCATAAGGTTGGTTGGGAGGTCATTGATTATTCTCGCCTTTTCTTTCCTGTTACCTGTCATGTTAGGATTTGTGCACACAAAGAAATGAGATCTCGTGCTTTTTTTTTTTTTTTTTTTTTTTTTACGTTTGTGATCCGTGTTAGTGATAGATCTAGAAGAAACTGAAAATTTATGTAGGAAATCCCCACAGACGGCGCCTAATTATTTGACCAAAAGGTATACCTCTTGGTTCAAATAAATAAATTTACCAATAACCAAGTAGTTGGTTGGGAGGTCATTGATTATTCTCGCCTTTTCTTTCTTGTTACCTGTCATGTTGGGATTTGTGCACACAAAGAAATGAGATCTCGTGCTTTTTTTTTTTTTTTTTTTTTTTTTACGTTTGTGATCCGTCTTAGTGATAGATCTAGAAGAAACTGAAAATTTAAGTAGGAAATCCCCACAAACGGCGCCTAATTATTTGACCAAAAGGTATAACTATTGGTTCAAATAATTAAATTTACCAATTAATTAAATTTACCAATAACCATCATAGTTAGGAACCATCATGGACACCTTGTCCATGCAATTGCAAGCCCACTAGAAGAAGCTACCAATAACCAAGCAGAAACAGAGGCAGCCTACATTGGTATGCACTGGTGTGTTGGAAATGGATATACAAAAGTCCATCTGGAAAGTAATTCACAATTGCTGATACAATGGCTAACTGGCAGCTCAAATCCACCTTGGACTATCAGTATGCTAGTAGCAGACATAGTCAAGCTGATTCGACAATGCAAGGATTTCAAATGTACACATGTTTTGAGGGAAGCAAACTGCCCAGCTGACACACTTGCCAAATTGAGTCATGAACTGAACACTATTACCCATTATAATGACCAACAAGAATTACCTGTTCAACTAAGGGGACAGATATGTCTTGATATGCAAGACATTCTGGCCTTTAGACACAGGAAATTCAAGCAAATCAGGTGGCCATCACAGATGTTATCCAGTAACCATGACACTGATAATGCTTAAATTGTTATATGAGACCCTATTCCCATGTAACTACTATGCTAGATTTACAGGTACACAGGGCTATCAGCAGCNGGACACTTTGCTAAAATTATCTGGAAATACTTCAACGGGCCAGTAGGTATCCTTGACCATAGGCAATCACTGAAAACGCACTTAATTAAATGGTGGCTCTTGAAAAAGGAAAATGAGGTGCATAGCCTAGTCATAGATACCTTACCAATCATCATATGTTGGAACCTGTGGAAGAATAGATGCTCAGCTAAGTATGGAAGGAAAACATCCTTTGTGGCTAGAACACTGTATTCTGTCACAGCTGATCTCTTCCTTCTACTTAGAACATCATACCCCAACATAAACTGGCCACCAAACTGGATAGATACATACTCTGTCATTGAAAAGCTAAAACACCAGCGCACCGCCCAGCAAGTGATCTGGCAAAGGCCATCACAAGGCTATGTGAAAATCAACACCGATGGTAGTGCCTTAGGAAATCCGGGGAAAGCAGAGGCAGGAATCATAGTTAGGGACCATCATGGACACCTTGTCCATGCAATTGCAAGCCCACTAAAAGAAGATACCAATAACGAAGCAGAAACAGAGGCAGCCTACATTGGTATGCACTGGTGTGTTGGAAATAGATATACAAAAGTCCATCTGGAAAGTAATTCACAATTGCTGATACAATGGCTAACTGGCAGCTCAAATCCACCTTGGACTATCAGTATGCTAGTAGCAGACATAGTCAAGCTGATTCGACAATGCAAGGATTTCAAATGTACACATGTTTTGAGGGAAGCAAACTGCCCAGCTGACACACTTGCCAAATTGAGTCATGAACTGAACACTATTACCCATTATAATGACCAACAAGAATTACCTGTTCAACTAAGGGGACAGATATGTCTTGATATGCAAGACATTCTGGCCTTTAGACACAGGAAATTCAAGCAAATCAGGTGGCCATCACAGATGTTATCCAGTAACCATGACACTGATAATGCTTAAATTGTTATATGAGACCCTATTCCCATGTAACTACTATGCTAGATTTACAGGTACACAGGGCTATCAGCAGCAGAATACACAGGGAAACAATACAATTAGCATTGCGCAACTGGAACAACATGATGGACAGCAAGATGGCACAGCTAATGCATCTGCAACACCCCCCCTCCCCTCTATTTTCCCATAATTTCTCTGTTGGTTTTGCAGAAATCTTGGATGACTCAATACATTGCGCAATAAGGCATCTCCCTCTGAGAATAAGTCTGACAGGACGGCCTTCAAGTTACAACAACACAAACAGAGCAGAATACTCACCTGACCAACCGGAAAATCTGGAAGCAAAGCAGCTTTCATCGATGATCAATGTCAGCATCAGCAGCAACTGGAACATCTGGAAGAGCAGCAAGAGCAGAATCAGAATCAAAAGCAGGAAACATCACCACCACTTCACAACTACATGGATGCACTATACCAGTAATCTTCAATCTTGCTTTCCTAGTCATAGTCAAAGCAAAATTGAAGAATACTATCCTATGTCATATAACATATTTTTTGGAAAACTTTTGTATTTTGTTAGAAGTAGAATCAATTTTATAAGATGGACTCTACTTCAAATCACTCCTCTAATAGAATTAGGAACATCTAAATTTTGTACAGTTGACCTACATTCAACACTCACTGTTTTTGTATATATGACTGTCGATCCATGCTATAAGAATCGACAGCCATTACGTCACTATAGGTCGAATATCACTATAGATCTAACTCACCTTAGCTATCTAGGTATATTTGGTCACCAAAAGTGGGTGATCAAGGATGTACACCTTTCCTATATGGAGGTCAGGTCGATGCCCCCCTCCATCATTGTACTTTCTATTATTATATTTATGAAAATCAGTCCTACTGCATTAGAATCTGTACACTGTTAGAACACTATCCAGTGGTATTAGTGTGTTATCATGCTCATTCTGGAGGTGGGATAATAGTGTACGGTGGTATAATGCAGTGAGGTAATTTGTTAAAAAAAATAAAAATAAATTTATGTATTAAAGGGTTAAAACCTAGCTAACAATAATATTCCTAGATGTGAGTTCCGAAAGTGTAAGGTTGGACAGATCTAATAGAGATATAATGATGGTGTGTAACAATCATTCCAAGCAACATAAACAATGATAGAGCATTATATAGCAACAAACAATAATAAATGACATTCAAGTAAATAAAAGGAGTGATTCACCCAATAAAGGAAGAACACAATGATGAATGACATGCAAATCCTTGAAAATTCGAATTATCCTCGGATCTGGTGGAAAGTATAGAATAATATAGACAAGAATCTTGGTGAAAAGGTGTCGTTTGTATTATAGTGAGAGAGAGAATCTTTTGTCAAAGTGTCTTCTTACAAAATGAATATCACTCGCTCCACCCTTGTCTCTTTTTCTGTTTATATTAGACATTTTCTTAACAAAACCCTAATAGTACAAGTAGAGAGAATATCCACTTGAATATTCCCTTTAATATCTTATTTCGAAAACTAGCCGTTACAGCTTTGCTAACGGTGCTCGATATCGACCGTTGTTGACATCTCGACCACGAATCTCGCTGCTTTCTGCTCGACCTCGACTAGTGACGGCTTGAAGGCTCTTCCTTTAGCACTATCTTGTCGTAAATATTCTAGAGCAGATTTTGGCCCATACATATCTCACATACGTTTTTGTCCAACTTATATATTAAAATGTTTTCTACTAAAGTGTGTTATAAAGTGTTAGTTTATACTAAATTGATGCGGGGTAAATATTATTTATAAATATCTTCTTTCTATTTAACATAAAAGAAATTACAACGTCCTGCTCCAGACTCGACCAATATCGTTAGACTGTTCGGACAATTTTGTGGAACTTCAAGTTGTTGGCGTAGGTGGGAGAGGGAACGTGGCAAGCACAATGATACAATCAAAACATATTGAGAAAGATGTTAAAATTAAGATCGTTATGAAGCCACATTCACATAAAAGCCGAATCCGGCCACTTGTTGGGGACATGTACGTAATGAGCTGTCCTCTCTAGCCCAGTGAAATGTTGTTTTCTCTTTCCTCTTTTTATTTTTTTATAATTTTTTTAATTTTCACTAATACTATGAATTGGTATTCTTTAACTCATTCATTTGAAATTGTTTGAATTTTCACAAGTATTTACAATGTTGATTTGACTTGAATAATATAATAGTAGTGGTAATGTAAAAGGATTTACAATAGTTATGAAAACATTAATAGTATGGTAGAAAAAGTATCTCCTCTTCAAACCCGATAAAAATTATTTTTGTTGAGTCGAGGGTCTTTCGGAAATAGCTTCTCTACCTTCACAAGATAGGGGTAAAGTTTGCGTACACTTTACCCTCTCCAGACCCCATAATGTGAGATTACACCTGGGTATAATATTGTTGTTGGTAGAGAAAGTATCCCGTTATTTTAAATTTAAAATTTAAAAATTAATAATTATAATAACAAAGTAAAATAATAATAATAATAATAATAATAATAATAATAATAATAATAATAATAATAATAGCAATGCTTTCCCAACAAGTTGGTATCCACTATTGAATTATTAAATCCTCACTGGTCATCTTTTCCATGTAAAATTCATCTTTGGCTATTATTATACAACCAAATAGCACAAAATAAAAAGTTACTGAAATAGTGACAGCTGCATAACATCATAAGACTGATGAAATTATATGAGTTGGTGTCACACCTTGGCATCGACCAAACTCAAACTATTTTGGACTTGCAATATTTGCCCACCTTTAGGAAAAAATAACAAAGCAAAATGGGAGCAGAGAGCTGGTAATTGCCATCTATTCACGTCGTTAGCCCTTTGTTTCATTTCAAAAGGGTTAAAGACTATCAAATAGTCAATCAGGAGTTACTTAGGTATTCTACCAAATGTTTTTTTTTCGTGAAACTTTTTTCTACCTAAAATACTTTTTTCAGAAAAGGCTCAAAAAAATAAAAAATAAAAAAATAAAATAAAAATAAAAAGATGGTCGATAGCAAAGCTAAAGCTGTGGACAGATTTTTCTTATCTTATTCTCCTCCTGTCAATCTATTTATCTTGCCTTTTTGTGTTCCTGAAGTTTCTCCTTCCATTACATCAAACAGCAAACGTGTCAGAAAATCTAAGCAAAAACCATGGCTGCCACACTCAGCCTCCTCAAACTTCCAATCTTGCCCTCAAAACAGCACCAAACCAAACCCAAACTCTCAATTCCCAGCAAGCATTCAGTTACTCTTCTCCCACAAAAGCTCCTCCTCAACGAGACCATTGACCAACTCAGATCAGCTTCTCTTCCTCTCACAGCACTTACATTGCCTTTCTTTCTCGATGCCAAGGCATGTTTTTTCCTTTTATATTGAGAAGTTTGTTTCTCTTTTCTTAATTATTACTGAGCATACTGGTTTATGTGACAAATTTGAATTTTGGGTTTTGTGAACAGGATGCATTTGCAGTGGGTGGAGAGTTTGGGATATTTGAGGGAAGAACTATTGCTCTGATTCATCCCACTGTGATGACTGGTTTGTTTGTATACACTTTATATGCGGGTTATCTTGGATGGCAATGGCGGAGAGTTAGGACTACTCAAAATGAGATTAATGAGCTGAAGAAGCAAGTCAAACCTGTCTCTGTGACCCCTGAAGGCACCCCTGTTCAACCCCCTAAGCCGTCCCCTGTTGAAGCCAGAATTCAGCAACTCACTGAGGTCCAAACTTTTTAATTTATTTTCTGCATTTTACGTACTTTGTTCTTTGCACCCCTTTTTAGAGCTTCACTTTCTATTTAGAGGGTCTTTAG
>MCJB01010975.1:107359-179641 GCA_002018475.1 Nicotiana obtusifolia | reverse complement strand
TAAAGACCCTCTAAATAGAAAGTGAAGCTCTAAAAAGGGGTGCAAAGAACAAAGTACGTAAAATGCAGAAAATAAATTAAAAAGTTTGGACCTCAGTGAGTTGCTGAATTCTGGCTTCAACAGGGGGCGGCTTAGGGGGTTGCACTGGGGCGCTATGGGTATTTTGGAATAAGCAAGCATGATTGGTGGTACCTTGTCGCTATGAAATTTCAGCTTAAATTTTTTTTCCTTCTTTCGTGACACTAGGAATTACAATGACTCATGTAGGAATCTATGGTAGAGTAAATAATATTTCATTTTGCACAATTGACAATCTTTCAATTGTTCTGGCTTTTTGCTATTAAGGGTCGAGCTGTGGAAGCAACCACTAATGCTTGCATTTAAGTAGGCTATCTACATCACACCCCTTGGGGTGAGGCCTTTCCTGAACACTGCATGAATCCGGAATACTTTGTGCACCGGGCTGTCTTTTTCTGGCCTTTTGCTATTATAATGCCCTATTTTGAATAAACTTCCCATCGATCAGTTATTCTATAGCATGTGATGGGAACGGCTGTAATGTTGTATTCCCTTTTAGTTGAGCTCCCAATGTGATCACTTACAGATGTACTTCTAACACCGGTATTCATATATTGTCCACTTTCTGACTATCTGAATCTATTCTTTTGCTGTTTTTGAACTTCAGGAACGGAAGGAGCTGATTAAAGGTTCATACAAGGATAAACACTTCAATGCAGGTTCCATATTGCTTGTATGGGGGGTGTTTGAGTCAATTGCTGGAGGTGTGAATACCTGGTTTAGGACTGGGAAGTTATTTCCAGGGCCTCATTTATTTGCCGGGGCAGGTAATGTTCGCATCTCCTATTAGTCTGAGCAAATTGTTGACCAAAGGGAAAAGAACAACTATATCAAAGTAGATTCATAAATGGTCAACTTTATGATTTCTGAGCTGTTGCATTCTGAGTCATTCCATTAAAGAAAAACAAGAAAAAAGAGAAATAGTTGCGCAATATTCTCAATTCCCTAGTCTATACTTATATTTACGCAAAAGTGTCATATGTTTCATCCTATCTTGCTTTTTCCGCTTTATGTGAGTACTAGAAGATTGGATTTCTTAATTTGTGTGACAAAATAGGTAATATAGAATATTCAAAATAGGAAAAAAAAGAGTTAGTATAAATATCTTTCTCGTATTTAAAAAGGATGTTTATAGCTTTCTCTTAGCTTGGAGTCCTATGATACAACAAACAATTAGGCCACAATTACAAACTAATACTCCCTCCGTTTTAATTTAGATGAGGTAGTTTGATTCGGTACGGAGTTTAAGAAAAAAGAAGAAGACTTTTGAAATTTGTGGTCTTAAAAGCTTAAGGGGTAAAAACTTTGTGGGGTCATGATATTTGTGTGTTATAAAAGCTTCTCATTAAGGGTAAAATGGGTAAAATGAAGAGTTTAAAGTTGAATTATTTTCAAATTTAGAAATATGTCATTTATTTTGGAACAAACTAAAAAGAAAAGTAGCTCATATAATTTGAAACGGAGGGAGTAGTAATAATTAGGGGCAATAGTTCTATGTAAAAAGGAAGAAAAAAGGTCTTAAATATTCCACATACATGTGGAATCCTATACTAGTATTCAACTATAGTATAGTAATATTATGTATCTTTACCCCTATGATTTTCGAATTAAATGCTACCCTGTGGTGTAGAAGTAGGCTAAGAGCTCAATTATGGCTTTGAGAACTATTTATAACCGCATTACTAGTTTCGTGCATGTTGCATTCATTTTCTTCCAAACATTTGACAACTTTTCCAAATTACCTCAATTCATAGCATATACTATATTTTAAGGCAACTATAGCTCACCCTCATTCATTATTGAAGATCAGAGGAGAACTCGATTTGATTTACAATGGAGGAATCGAAGGTTCTAGAGAGAATTTTCAATCAGTGGGTGAGAGAAAAATGAGCATCATTTCTAGAAAAGCATAATGGGATTACAATGCTAAGTCTCCTTTATATACAACTGTAGTTGGTATTCTACACTATACTAACTAACGCGACACTACTAACTAATTGACTAAGACGAAGAACTCAACTAACTACCTTTCCGTAAATTAGTTATAACTAGCTAACACCCTCACGTGCTTCTCACGTGCTCCTCTTTCCTTCAATACTCCCCCTCAAGCTAGATGGTGCTAATAAGTTGAGCACCCTTAGCTTGTTCATCAGATACTCATGTTGTGATCTTCCCAGAGCTTTGGTGAATAGGTCGGCCTCTTGATCCTTTGACATCACATATCTTGTCTTCACAATTCCTTGCTGAATCTTTTCTCTGATGAAGTGCAAGTCTATTTCTATGTGTTTTGTTTGTTTATGAAATATAGGATTCGCAGCAATTTGAATTGCTGCTTTGCTATCACAGTTCAGTTCAACTGGTAAGTCAACTTCTGCACCTAATTCTCTGCAAAGCTCAGTTAGCCATTGGATTTCTGAAACCCCTGCTGCCATACTCTTATGCTCAGCTTCTGCTCAGCTTCGTGACACTGTGCATTGCTTCTTTGTTTTCCATGACACCAAGGAGTCTCCTAGCTTCATTACATATCCTGTCACTGATCTCCTAGAAACTGGACATGATGCCCAATCTGCATCGCAGAATGCAGTAAGTTTGGTCGATTGGTTTGAGCTCATTAGCAGTCTTTGTCCCGGAGCACCTTTTATGTATTTGACCACTCTAATTGTTGCATCCATGTGTGATCTTTTAGGACAATGCATGACTGACTAAGCACATGTACTGCATAGCATATATCCGGCCTTGTCATTGTGAGATATAATAGTTTCCTTACCAATCTCTGATAAGATCTTGCATCCCCTAACTTCTCCTCACCTTCATAGTTATTCTGTTTATCATATTCAGCGGTAGTAAATCTTTGATTACATTCCATTGGTGTGCTTGCTGGCTTTGATCCTGTCAAGCCAAGTTCACCGATCAATTCTAGTGCAAAAATCCTCTGATTCATCAAGGTTCCTTGTTTGGATCTTGCTATCTCAATTTCAAGGAAGAATCTCAATTCTCCTAGGTCCTTGATCTTGAAGCTATGTTGCAGTATGTCTTTGGCTTCTGAAATCATCTTTTGATCATTCCCAGCTATGAGAAGATCATCTACATACACTAAGATGATTACCATTCTTGTGCCCAATCTTTTGGTGAATAGTGAGTAGTCAAAATGGCTTTGTGTGAAGCTTGAGTTGATAAGTGATTCAGTCAACGTTAGGTTCAACTATCGTGAGGCCTGTTTTAGACCATACAGGGATTAGTGTAGCCTGCATACTTTCTCCCCCGGCTAAGAAATCCTTGTGGCAAGCACATGTATACCTCCTCAGTCAAATCTCCTTGTAGGAATGCATTGTAAATGTCCATTTGGTGCAGGAGCTAATGCAACTCTGACTGTCACTATTTTAACCACTGGTGAAAAAGTTTCTTGGTAATCTTGCCACTCTAATTGATTGCACTCTTTTGCCATTAGCCTTGCCTTGAATCTTTCTACTTCACCATTTGCCTTGTATTTTATCTTGAACACCCATTTGCATCCAATTGGCACCTTACTTTTTGGCAAGTCTACAGTGACCAAGTGTCATTTTCTTTAAGAGCATTCAACTCTTGATCCATTGCTTCCACCCACCTAAGGTCTGTCATTGCTTATTCATAGCTGAAAGGTTTTTTAGTACCAGTAAATTTTGACAAGCAACTCTGATATCTGGCTGAGAAACCTCTACGACAGAGGTACTCTTCCAATGGATATCTGCAGGCTGTCTTTGCTGAGTGCTTTGTGGATGTTCATCTGTATACATAGTCTTGCATCCATATAAGCTTTTTTACTGTTCTTGTTGATTTCCTCAGCTTCTCTTCTCCTCTAGTAGTCCCAGAGTCTACTAATGGAAAGGCTGTGTGGTCTTGGTCATAATCATGTTCAGCAGGTGATGTTTCTTATTGTATTAACAAATCCTCTCCTTCTGAACTGTGTTGTGAGTCTACAGATGGTGATGTTGTAGGAGATGGAATAGCTGCATCTCATGAGCTATCGAATTTGCCATAGGTCTTTGCTGGTATCCTGTTGTCTTCTTTCTCATCTTAAAATCTAGAGGATAACCATGTATCTTATAGCAGTTCTCCCTGTTTTGGCCTTTGTAATTGCAGAATTCACAGTACTAAGATATTCTTTTTATGTCTGTAGTTATTTCCTGAACTCATGCCCCCTTTGTTACTGAATAATGCAACTCCATCAGATATTATCGCTGTGTGAACTTTCCCAAACATCTCTGATATTATCATAGAATATGCTTTGTTAACACTTGGAACTGGAGTCATCATTAGAATTTGACTTCTAGGCTGACTATAAGTCTCATTTAGTCCCATCAGAAATTGCAGTAGTCTTTGGTACTCAAAAAGTTCAACATAACTTTTGGATTCTGGGCATTCACACCCTGGGCAAGGCATGAGAGCATTCTAAGCTGAAACTGAGGAAATCCCTTGGTACAAAGTAGCTATTTCCTTATGCAGATAGAAAATTCTAGATCCATCTACTTTATCATATTTGTCCTTCACATCTGTTCACACTTTATGTGCACTAGACTTGTATACAATTCTACCAAGTAGCTCTTTGCTTACAGCATATATGATCCAAGACAACACTATAGCATTGCACTTTTCCCATAGCTCATGTAAGGATCGATCAGATTTATCTTTTGTGCATCTTCCATCCATAAAACCTAACTTGGTTTTACCAATAAATTAAATTTTCATCGACTTACTCCACAGTGCATAGTCCTCTGTACCAGTCGGTTGAATAGCAATTAAGGAGCTACCTGGTGTATCACATGGTTGTAGGAACAGAGGATGATGATGATCAATGGTGATCCCTGTGCTACTTCCAGCTGGAGTTTGTTCGTCAATCGCTATGGATGTCAAAAAATAATGAAGTTACTTTTCCTTTGCACAGATTCTGAACTTCGCATACAGCTCGATCACAAAACAAAAAAAGTTTGCAGAAAAAATTTCAAACCCTAGCTCGATCAAGTAATATCCGCGATCTTCTAACGAATCTCATATCACAGCAATTAGAATCAATATCCCCAATACATTGTGATCCAGATCCCGCTGCTCTGATACCATATTGAAAATCAGAGGAGAACTCGACTTGATCTACAATGGAGGAATCGAAGGTTATAGAGAAAACTCTCAATCTGTGGATGAGAGAAAAATGAGCTTCATTACTAGAAAAGCATAATGGGATTACAATGCTATGTCTCCTATATGCAGAGCTGTAATTAATATTCTACAGTTCACTAACTAACGCGACACTACTAACTAACTGACTAAGAAAAAGAACTCAACTAACTACCTTTCCGTAAATTAGTTATAACTAACTAACGCCGTCACATGCTTCTCACGTGCTCCTCTTTCCTTCAATATTCATTAAGATTTCTGGACAACTTTATTTATATTAAATTATTAATCCATCTAGTTGAATTATGTGAACCACCTCATTACCTATCCAAAAATAAAAAGAAATATGTGAACCGCCTCATTTATATTAAGATGTTAGAAAGTGAACACTTTTGCTTATTCATTTTATATCTTGAGTCAAACACGGGGAAATATTTCTGTTGATGGTTACAAAGAGACTTGAGTCTGGAAGTCAATTTGCTATGCACTCAGACAAAAAAATGTTAACTGTATTAACTGCATCATCCAAAAGTTAAACTGTTAGAGTGAATACTTCTATTTCTTTTATCTTAGGTTTACAACAATAAAGTATAGACATTAAATAAGACATTGTTCTTTAATGTAAAACGTTAGTATTTCAAATTCTTATTAGAGGTTAACTTGTCTACTTCGTAGTTGCTGCTTAAACGCGCTTTTTAATTAAAGTGGGATCAATAGACCTATAATCCATGGAACTTGTGAGTTATGACTCCTGCCTAAATATTATAGAAAGAATTAAATCTTCTAAAGATTCATATTTCAGAATTCTTTGAATTTACAGATGGCTTTTTAAGTATGCCGTATTCCATCTGTTATCACTGACTTTAATCAAGTAGCACATGTTTGTAATACCAGAATAACCCTGTCTTACAAAACCTCACAACCATGTATACGTTTTTAGTATTCAAGTTCCAAGTGTTTAATGTTTTAGAACATTATGTTGGTGCGAACTTGCTGCCGACGCATACAAACCAAAATGCTAGTTACATTTATGTGTGCAACCTCTGTTAGTCATTTTATTTCATGATGATTGGTAGGTTTGGTCTTGTGCAACTTTGTCTGGATAGTCGTATGTGTTAGTGACGTAATTAACTGTAACTTTGATCGAACAGGGATTACAATTCTGTGGGCAGCAGCAGCAGCCCTTGTACCAGCAATGCAAAAGGGTAATGAAACAGCAAGAAATCTGCACATAGCTTTGAACGCATTAAACGTTATCCTCTTCATTTGGCAAATCCCTACTGGAATTGACATTGTCTTCAAAGTATTCGAATTTACCAGCTGGCCTTGACTTGTTCGAAGTTTGAAGGTCGAGTTGTCTGCTTTCTTATGTAAGTATTCGCAATAGAAGAGAACCTACTTACTGCGGTATGGTGCATTGGTTATACCAGGTGTATTGGCCCTTTCAAGGATTTATCTAGAAATAAAGAAAAAGAAAAAATAGATTCATTTAGATACAGGTCAAAACTAATGGTCTAAGCATGCGTGTAAAAGCCCCGTCTCATGGTGCTTTTGTTAGGAGTTCCCCCTCTCCGGTATATTTTACTGTGGCAACCCTGATGGAAAAGATTGTTGGCCCCCTCTCTGCCGGTTCTCTCAGACTAGCATCAACTGATGTTAAGTTTCCATTTTCGATTGAGAAAGCGGCGGGCCCAGTGAGCTCCCAGGCGGACCGTTCTGAAGACGGAGGGCCCTAAGAAACCCAGAAAGAAAAAAACCAATATAGGAACTACAACTAAGAAAGAATAAGAATACACAATCAAGCTACTATACATCAATTTAGAATTAGCTGGGGTTGACGACATAAATATTTTGTATCCATTTCTCTCTGTTCAGGTATAGAGTACTTTGGAATTGTTGGTTTTAGAGGTGCCTCAGCTGCAATTCAAGATCCCTTCAGCTTTATGAACAAACCTTGTATTGATTTCAGAGTTATATCTGTAGTTTCTAAACTGTAAATGGCGTTAAGTCCTGCCATCTTTTCCGTAATCAATTCATAACTGGAGCATCATTACACGAATGCAAATTGCATAGTTTATAGGTGCAAGGAAATACCACGTTCATTAATCTTCCCCGTTATCCAATCAAGTGATAAGCAGCACGAAGCTAGACTCCTATTTTAATTTTGTTGAAAACAATTTATCCTTTGTACCTGGATTCATATATCCGAGCTCTTTTAACAGCACATTTGTTTGATAGATGGAAATGATTCAACTAGTTAAGAAATCCAAGATCCTACGTACCCAGAGTTACTAGGAGAAAATAATCAAGTGTTTAATACACAAATGGTAAGAATGTACGGATGAAAAGAACCTGCCGTGCTATAGCTTAGAACCCCCTTGAAAGGGGAGACAGCATCATATTTCAGAAGCATATATAAGGAATCTGACTGTTACTTCGAATAGATCAAAGTACACCAGTAAGACAACTAGTGTCAGATACAAAAAAAGCTCGGAATGGACGGATGAATATGTAATACCTGATTTGCTACTACTTAGAACCTCGTTGAAGCCTCTTGAAAGGGGAGACAGCATCATATATTCAGCAAGCAAAGTCAAGACAAAGACAGTTGAAGTGAATGACACCCCAAATTAAAATACCCCTTTTTGTTGAACTTCAACTTCAAGAATCTTATTGGAGTCCTACATAAAGTTTGTTAGAAAAATAGCTGCTATCGATCTAGAACAAATAAAATAGGAAAAAACAACTTATCGAATTAACACAAGCCACCGTCTTGAAAGCGATTTTGGCCCGACTAGGTTGCAAATCGTTTAAGACCGGTTGTTCCCCGAGGTTCTACAACACCTCCAAACACGTACACTCTTGGTTGGAAGTTTGGAATTTGCACAAAACAATTGCCCACACACATTCAAAGAGAATGAACTTGGACATAATCTGATAAGCATGTAATTTCAGCAAAACCAAATTTGGATTAGGCCTCACGTAGACCAATTTCTCATGTGCACGAGGCCACTCCATTTTGTTAGCTCTTTACTAGCCCAGTAAAGAACAACTTAATATAAAGAGAAGAAAGAAACTTTTCACAACCATTGAAGGATACTTCGTCTTTCATAAAATACAAAGAAGTGAGAAGAAAAACGATTCAAAGAAGGAATCTTTAACTTTGCATTACCATCTAATAATAACACCAACATACAGTAACATGTTATTCTTCTTTGCTTTTCCCTTTTCGCTTATGACGTCTGTGTTCTTGTGACCAAAGATGAATCTTGAGGCAAGGATAAAGAAGGAAAGAGGATTCCAGCTAAAAGGACCATATATATGCTGTCTACGTACGATAGATGGTTTGTGCAGAGTCTGCATCAACAGTAGTGTAGAAGCCGCAGTTCGAACATTTACTTCATATGTCTGGCAGAGATTCCGCAGGGAATATGAGCATTTCACTCTGCAGCTCCTATCTATTATGAAAACGGCTTGTCAAGGACTCAAAACTGTTAAAAATTCTCTTACCCCACCATCTCGGTTGTTTGTGCGGTAAGTTTGTTACCGAGTCTTTGAGAAGCCAATCAAAAGTGAAAATTGAGGAGTTGAAAACTTCTTTTCCACTAACAAAAGGGATATGATGTTTTCTTGATGAATGCAGGTGTTGGAATTATTCAAAGTAAAAAATTTCTTTGTAGTACCTTTTCTTTCTTTACTTCTTTGTCTTTTGTGAAAGACAAAGTGTTCTCCGTTGGTTGAGAAAAGTCTTTTTCTTCACTTTATAATAAATTACTCTTTGTTGGGCTTGTAAAGAACTAGTAAAAGAGAGTGGTCTCGCGCACATGAGAAGTTGGACTTGAAGGCAAAACGGGTCGATTTGCCCCTCTGCACGCGATATATACGTGAGGACTAATCCAAAAGCCATGACTGCACGTGTTTGGCGGTGCTATGACTCCTTGGGGAGCGACCGGTCTTAACGATTTGCATCCAGTCGGGCCGAAATCGCTTTCAAGATAGTGGCTTACCACGACACAATATTTTTTCGATAAGTTGTCAGCAGGCACCAAAGATTTGATACCAAACCCCTGAAAATGAACCAGATGCTTTTCTTACTCTCTTTTTTACCCCTTTTGTTGTTAATTGTGGAACTTTTTGTCCCCGGTTTTCACGGTGAATTCCTCAAGCATCCTCACTCATAGACTTGTATATATTAAAGTGTGCATCAAAGAATTGAATAGCCAACTCATTCTAGTTTCTTCAGTTAAATTAGTGCAGTGTGCATTCTGTACTGTGGTGTGTTCCTAAAGAAGTATTACTACAATGTCAAACCAACAACGACCGTTTTCATGGTTCAGGTTGGCTCCTTTCGGTCGCCAATTGCAACCAACCCCAACTCCAGCTCCAACGCCACGGCCAACAGCACTTAGAGCTCCGGCTCCACAGCCACTTAGGCCCCCAGCGCCTCAGCCTCGGCGAACTGTTCGACCACCACCACCTGCTGTCACATCTCCTCCTCCACCTACTAGAGCATTGTTCCCTGGCATTACTACTACTACTGCTGCAAGATCTCCAACAACATCGACTGCCCCTGCCTCTCCAGCGAAATCAATACCTGCAATAACATCTGTCCCTTCTTCTCCTGCAGCAACTTCCACATTTCTCCCAATCACATCCTCTTCTTTCACCTTAAGGAGCCCTGAAACCAAGACCTCTGCTCCACCTTCCTCTTCATTGACAACTTCTCCATTCCCAAAACCAGTAGCATCACCACCTAATACTGCTGCGCCTACAACTCCCACAACCACTGTCACTGCTTCTACTACTGCAACCACAACCTTATCTCCAAGAAGTAGCAAGCCTTTTAAGGAATCACCACCAAAGTACCCTGAAACGAGGCCTCTGTTTCGTCCACCACCTCCAGAAAAAGAACCCAAGCGTGCACCAGTGGAAGAAGAGACTAAGAAACTAATGCCGGGGCAAGGAACCGCTGGAAATTCTTCAAAGATGAATGAGAAAGCTGCTATCGACAATAAGAAAATTACTGAACTGAAAAAATTACCAAGGAGATTGGTAACGCTGATTGGTGAAAACAAAGGGGCCATAATGGTATTGAGTCCTCATTCCACCAAGAAATCTTATACTAATAGCTTTGGAGGTAAGTCTCAAACTGTTGGAGGCAACAAAGAAGAAGGCCAAACTCATGTTAAAGGAGAAGTGGGGTCAATTAAGAAGAAGAAGGAAGATCAAAGTGAGATGAATACAATTGAGATGGAAGAGTCAACACTGTTCATTAACAGTAATGTACAAGGAGTAAACAACTCCATTTTAGATGATTCAAGTCTCACTCACCATGATCCTGGTTTTCATATCTTCTTCTCAGCGGATTAAAAGCCCTATGCATGGAGTCCTTATATATGTATGGTCGAAGGTAATAATGATACTAATAATATTATATGGTGTCTGAGGAATTTTGTTTTGATTGATTAATAAAAAAGAGGAGGGAATGGATTCTGATTCTTCATGTTCGAGCTGTAGTCCATCTTTTATGTACTTTATTTTCCGCAGCATTAATTAATGAATTTCCTTTGAAGTTGTTGAATAATTTATCGCGAAGCTCTAGTATAACATTCATAAGGAGCATTCTCTAAGATCACGATCTTTCCCAAGGAAATCTAATTCTTGAATTAAGGAATTATTTTCTGAATTATTTTTCATTCCATGGTTGAGTATGATATGGCCTAGCTATTACAACCTTCTACATTACAAATTTGACACGAAGCGTAATATGGACAATTACAAACTCTCATCATTTCTCTAACCTTTGTGTTCTTGCTCATATTAAACTGGAACGTAACTGACCCATTTTAATGTCGTTTCTTAGTTTTCTTTTCTTTGTGGTGGAAGGGTGGACAACTACCCTACATTGGTACTTTTTTTCTTAACCACACATTTAAGATTTGTTTTTTTGGAAATTTAAGAAATTTTTTTATGTAGGCACTGAGACCGAGGATTCCAAAAAATTAAGTATCAACAACATAAGTAAGAGTGTTTTCTTACTTATGGTTCAATCTACAAAGATCGGACATCTATATACTCAACCTCCAAAATCCTAGAAGGATAGGTCAATTGATTTAAGACCTTCATACCTCTGTTGTAAATTGTTGCACAACTTATGTGGCACAAATATTTAACCCAACAAGTGACTGTAGGCTGTAGCCAAAACTTTGGAAGAATTGGAAATCTAATAGAAGAAGGGAGTAAGTGAAGAGGGACCAAAAGAAAAGACGAGAAACAAGCGGACCAAATGCTAATATTGAAAGACCTACAGAGAATCCGAAGCAAAAACTTACTCAAAAATTGGCAATGGCTTGCAAAGAGACATGGCACAAGCCGACAAAATTACAGCATTGTGTTCTTCCCTACAAGGCCTCGTTATAGACATCTTCGCTATGTATATAAATTTTATTTTTTCAACTTAGATATACGAATTATCTTAATTCATTGCCCTTTATGCCCCTTTAGATTTCTGGCACTATGGTATCGGATCTAAGTTCATATTTTACACTATAATAACTTAAATTCGTTGTGTTTTACAGTTGTTTTGATGAAAGGAACAAGGACAGTATCAGGTTAGGAAGTAAAGATTCCAAAATCGAAGTCTATTTATTTATGCTTTCCCTCTAACAAACTGCAATAAACAAAACGTTGCATTCGTGATTAATTAATTCGTCAAGCCAACAAAATATTTTGAACAAAAACTAGAGTTTTAATAATTGATAGCTTTCTAGTGTGTAAAGTACAAAAATGATATACATTATTGAAAAAGAGTACATCTTGCGTTTCGTTTTTTTTTTTTTTTTTTTTTTTTTTTTTTTGTGTTCTGAAGCAAGAACTTGATCGAATGCACATATGGGTAAATAAGATTGGGTCTCACTGTTTACCCTTGATTACGAGTAACAATTAAATTTATATGTGGTTTTAAGGATACGCGACCTGATTTAATACAGTTACAGAATAAACAGAAATAGAGACTAAATTAGTGAACAAGGAAAAAGCAAACCGTCAAGATTGAGTAATCTTCCTGTGTTAGAAGCCCTCTGAAATAAAATACGAAGTAGATGAACGAGCAAAGTAGACTATAGCTTTTGAATATTGATTGTATGTCGTGTCCCTTATACAAATGGGGCTGTCTGTTTATATAGGAAAAGTCGAGAATTCTATACAAGGTAAAAATCTCATTTACAAGGTAAGATATTCCTAGAATTAATGGATTCAACGTCTTTATTGATTTGAGCCGCGCTTCCCGCCCAGATGCTTGTATATCACAAGATTTCCGGTCCTCTAGTTGCGCAAATCTGATAACTTTACCATAGGATGTTTTATCCCGATCGGCCTCGACGATCTCACCTCGAGCGCTTTGGCTTCGAGCTTCATTCAAACGACATCTGGTCTCGGGCTTCTCGGTTGGTGACTCCAGTTGACGTTGGTCGTTGCATCCCAAAATCGATATTTCCTATGCAAGCGATCGGGTTCGACCCCATACAGATAGTCCCCTCGTTTTTTGGAGAGTAATGACAAGAAACGACATGAGCCGCCGCTTTCAAGGTTAGGTTAAGTGGAGACATACTTATAGTGAGCGACACGGAATTCGAAACGACAAATCACAAAACGTCTTGTTGATGAATGACGGCAGCATATGACGCACGTGGCCAGTATCAAAAAGGTCTTTTCATGTACCAACTGGCGACAAACTTGCAATTCCTGCAAACACCAATTAATGCTTCCTCATTTTGGGTTTCAAACCGCCGCTTTTGAAAAGTATAAATAGCCCTCTCATTTTTCAATTTTCAAGTTTGCGTCGTTTGAATACCATATTGCCCAAGTTCTCTAAACTCTGTTCTTCAAGTAATTTCTCTTTCTACACTTGCATCTACTCGCTTTCCACCTCTGCAACTTCAATGGCAAAGACATCTAAGTCTGTTCCTCAGAAGCAATAACCTTCCTCCTCTCAACCCACTGAAGAGGCCGAGCCTGTCATTGCTGAGGAAACTTTGACAGAGCCTCCTCTAAAAGCTTTCGTACCCGTCGGATGCTCAATCGGCTCCGACTTTAAGGTGGAGAAGGCTTCCTCAGTACCGGGCTGGGGTGAACCGGTCATGAGGTATATTAGTTCAATCACGAGCAAAACTATTGATAGGGTGAAAATAGAATGTAACTGGGTTGGTAAAGATGTGGTAGTCCCCTCTCCGGACAAGGCGATTACCACCCACGTGGAGGGCTATTTGAGTGTTTACACTTACCCCTTCACGTTACCTTTGGACCCTATTATTGTCGCCTTTTGCAAAAGGTACAATGTTACGTTGGGTCAGATTCACCCTTCCGTTTGGTGAATAATTCACCTTTTTCGTTTTTTTGTGAGTAAGGTCGATGGGCATCCTTTCACCATCGATCATCTACTGCGATTATACAGCCCCCGAGTCTTCCCGGGGGGACTAATAAAACTCGCTCGCCGGGCAAGCAAAGCCCCATTTTCGAGCATTGACGAGGATAAGGACCGGGGCTGGATGAGCCGATTTGTTCGAATAAGGATGTCGGACCTAATCCCTGCAGAAGATATGCCGTTCCCTGAAAAGTGAAACATGAACCGTAAGAATCATTTTCCTGTCCTAATTCATCTGTTATTTTTTCCTTTGTTATCTCACTAATATATTTTGCAAGATGTAGCCGTTTCTCAGATGCCGGCTGCGATTCAGCATTTGGAAGAGTGGGTCCGGAAGGTGGTAGCTCAAAGGACCTACTCAGAGCGCGCCTGGCATGAGATATCGAAAGGCCTATGGGAGGCCAAAAATCATGGTGAGACCGATAACGCTTATATTTCATGCTTTGTATGATCGATGCAGCTGCTAATTCATTTCCTCATTCCTTTGCAGGTCTATCAAAGGATGCTGAGTTGAGGCCGACGTCCCCCAATAGAGAGGTTCCCCGCCCTCCCCCTGTCTCGGAGCAGGAGGGAGAGAAAAAGAGAAAAGAAGCCCCCGGTTCCTCTGAGCCCGAGAAAAAAAGAATTAAGAAGAAGAGCATAGCTCGTAAGCCCAGAATTGCCGACTTGGCTATCTGATTGAGTGATGATTCCGAGGAAGATAGGGGCCTCGGTATTCCAAGCAACGAACCATCTCGATCAGTCCCCGAGTCGAGGACCGATGAAGCTCGTATTCGTCGAGTAGAGGGCCTCGTTGCAGGGGCGAGGACCAGGGTTTTCGCCGATGCAGGGGAGGCAGTACAGGGAACCTCGGGTCCCCCAGAAGCAATGGACTCTCCTTCTTTCTCGGAGGCAACCTTCAATGAAGCCCGGGCTGCAAGGGCGCATTCGCCGAGCAAAGACCACGTACCGGCAGGGCCCTTTGAAGACTTTTTTCAACGGTGTGCCATCGGCTGACACCTTTGGGCTCGAAGTGCTGAGGAAGAGTTCCTCCGGCGAGACGAGCAGCGTATCTTTCGGTCCCAAGTTGGTTGATAGATTTCCTGCTCCGAGTTCCAATCCTGATCGGAAGAGGATAACAAAGTTCGCCATTCCCGAAGACGCTAGGGCTCTTGCCGCGCCTGTAGGTCTGGCTAGCTACCTTCGGTGACTGGTGACCGAGGAAGATCAGGCTGCAATGGATGAGGTGGATGAGGCCTGCTTATTCAATGAGGCTCAAGAGGCAGCAAATAAGGTAAAACTTCATACAGGCTTTGATTGGTGTTTGTTATTTTACTTTTCAATATGTAATGGCCATTTTATTTTCTTTCATATTCATAGTCTTTGGTGCTTCATCATGAGGATTTTCTTCAGCTAAGGGAAGAAAAGGCACATCGTCAGCGACTCGAGGGGGAAATGTCGACCCTTCGGGTTGAGCTAGACTTCATGCGCAGGGAGAATGCCAATACACTCGACCAGATGGAGCAGCAACTTGACCGAATAAATCAATTCCGATCCGCATTGAGCGAGGCCAAGGCAGAAACCAGCGAATGGAGAACCAAGGCCGATCTGCTGACTTCGGAAAAGGAGACCCTCCAGGCTCGTGTAGTTTCTTTGGAAGAACAAGTCTCGGAGGCGCAAGAGAAAATCGGGACTCTGACTAAGAGCACCGATACACTTCAGTCCCAAGTCGAGACGCTCATCTCAGATCGTGATGTTCTGGTCAACGAGCTGCAATCGGCAAAATCCGAGATTGCTACGTCCAAAGCTGGTGTCAATGATCTAATAGCTCAATACAGGGCCGATGCCGAGGCTGCCCAAGAGCAATCAAAGATTCTGGTTGAGTATGCCAAGTGCCAAACCCGCCTTTCCGTTCTCGAGGAGTTACAAGCTCGAGGCTTCGATCTATCCACCGAGGTTGATGATGCAACAAAGATTGAAGACGATGCTAGAAAGCGGGCCTTCCCTGAAGAAGAAGAAGATTCCGAGAATTCTGATTGATGTCGTCTGTTGTATAATATGTCTTTCTAGGATTCTCAACTTTTGTAACACACTTTGTTTCGTATATATAAAAGATTTTCTTTTATCCCCCTTTCTTGTTTGATCTATTCTGATAATCTAATTTGCAGACTTTTCTGCCCTTCAGGCTTAGTTAAGACTTAGCTTATTTCTCAGTATATTTTCCCCTTTCATGGCCGATTGGATAAGGCCTAAGCCTCGAAAGGGGGTCGAGGTTTGCCTTAATAGGTCTTATTCCTTTTCGAATTTTATTAATTCGATGTGGCCTTGGCCCATTAAGAAATCGTAGTTCTGTCTTAACAGATTTCAATTTTCCTCGAGTTTAACTCGATTCGACCTTAGCCTTTTACAAATTTGGATTTCCCTTAATAGGTCTTACTTTCCTTCGAGTTTCATTAACTCGATAAGGCCTTGGACTTTTAAGGAATTGGGGTTTGCCTTAACCGGTGTTTCCCCTCTTCGAGTTTTACTTGGTTCGGCCTTAGCCTTTTATGAGTTGGGATTTTCCTTAACAGGTCTTACTTCCCTTCGATTTTCGTATGAAGTTCTAAACAATGCTAATTTCTGATCATGTAATAAAACTTGGAGGGACCCTTGGGCTCGGAGACAGGATATTGGTGCCGAAAAGCTTTCATTAGCATTTAGGTGCTTGTACAATTTGCTTAGGGGGTAGATCAGTCTATTCGGGCACGGTACTTTCGACCGTTTGACCCTTACATTGATTCCTAACGATCTACAGGAGGTTCCCCCGAATTGAAATGACCAAACAATGAATCGAAATAGATAAGCGATCTTCTGATAATCATAGTCGATCGAAGTTGTGCACCAAATATTATTATCTTCGATGAGCGACCGATCCAGGTTAGCACGATTACTGGTTGCCTCATTAAAAACCTTGCCGTAAAACCCAATTTGGGACAAAACCGGTCGAAGGAAAAAAGAGTGCAACGCGTGCTTTCAGTCCTAATGTCACGTGCTTCCTGGTTCGAGATTGCCTCATTCAATACCTGCAGATGTTAGCAAAACAAACAAACGAAAAAGTGCAATTTCATATCTTAACAATAGTATCGCTTTAGGTGACTTATATTCCAATTGTTTGGGAACTGTTTGCCCTCCATGGTTCCGAGCTTATAAGATCCCTTTCCGGTGACCTTCAAGATGGTATAGGGCCCTTCCCAGTTCGGTCCTAGATTTCCTTCATTCGGATATCGAGCATTGAGTGTGATTCTTCTTAGCACTAGGTCTCCGATGTTGAAGTGTCGAAGATGGGCTCTCCAGTTATAATACCTCTCGATCTTTTATTTTTGGGCTGCCATTCGAACAAAGGCTTCTTCCCTTCTTTCGTCCAATAATTCCAGATTGATGTTCATAGCTTCTCTATTTGATTCTTCGGTTGCGCATCGGAACCTGACACTCGGTTCGCCTACTTCGACTGGTATTAAAGCCTCAGCTCCGTATACTAGAGAGAAAGGAGTGGCCCCGGTGCTGGTTTTCTCGGTTGTGCGGTAAGCCCATAGAACTTCGGGCAGTATTTCTTTCCATTTTCCCTTTGCGTCGGTTAACCTTTTCTTCAAGTTTTGTATTATGGTTTTGTTGGTTGACTCAGCTTGTCCGTTGCCGCTGGGGTGATAGGGCGTCGATTAGATCCTCTTGATCCTGTTATCTTCGAAGAACGTTGTCACTTTACTACCGATGAACTGCTTGCCGTTATCGCACATGATCTCTGATGGCATCCCAAATCGACATATGATATGGTCCCAGATAAATTCGATCACCTCCTTTTCTCTAACTTTTTCGTAAGCCTGCGCTTCAACCCATTTGGAAAAGTAGTCAGTCATAAAAAGAATAAATTGAGCTTTACCTGGCGAATAAGGGAGCGGGCCAACGATGTCCATTCCCCATTTCATGAATGGCCATGGCGATAAGACCGAATGCAGTGTCTCTCCGGGTTGATGGATCATCGGTGCATGCCTTTGGCACTCGTTGCATTTGCGAACGAACTCCTTCGCATCTTTCTCCATATCGATCCAATAATAGCCGGCTCGAATTATTTTTTGAACCAAGGATTCGAAACCGGAGTGATTCCCACACGAGCCTTCGTGTATTTCTCTCAAAATATACTCGGTGTCTCCTGGTCCAAGGCATATCGCGAGGGGTCCTTCGAATGTGAAGGGGGTCCTTCGAATGTGAAGGGGTCCTTCGAATGTGAAGGGGTCCAAGGCATATCGCGAGGGGTCCCATCATCGAATAAACAGAACCGGGCTGCTTTTGTGCGTAATGCTCTCGATTCTTTGGGATATGAAGGGAGTTTATCTGAGCTGAGATATTCTATATACTTGTTCCTCCAATCCCAGGTCAAGCTTGTCGAATTGATTTCGGCATGGCCTTCCTCCACCACCGACCTTAAGAGTTGTACATCTTTTTCGGACTCAATTTCCTCGTCTTCGACCGACGATCCTAGGTTGGCGAGGGCGTCGGCCTCATTGTTTTGTACTCGAGGTATGTGCTGCAAAGTCCATTCTTTAAACCTGTGCAACGTGACTTGAAGCTTGTCCAAATACCTTTGCATTCGCCCTTCTCTGACTTCGAAGGTCCTGTTTACTTGGTTGACCACGAGGAGGGAATTGCATTTGGCTTCGATTATCTCTGCTCCCAGGCTTTTGGCCAGCTCTAAACCTGCAATCATAGCTTCATACTCTGCTTTGTTGTTAGTCAATTTTGCAGTCTTAATAGACTGTCGAATAGTGTTTCCGGTTGGAGGTTTTAATACGATACCAAGCCCCGATCCTTTCGAATTCGAGGCACCGTCTGTGAATAGGGTCCACACTCCCGAAGGAGTACTCGATTTGGTCATTAATTCCTTTTCGACCTCGGGAATTAGTGACGGCACAAAATCGGCAACGAAATCTGCCAATACTTGAGATTTGATCGAGGTTCGGGGCCGATATTCGATATGGTACCCGCTTATTTCGATGGCCCACTTGGCCAATCGGCCGGATAGCTCGGGCTTATGCATTATATTTCTCAGGGGGTAAGTTGTTACTACACATATAGGATGGCACTGGAAGTAGGGTTTTAGCTTCCTAGAGGCACTCAATAAAGCGAGTGCTAATTTTTCTAGATGCGGGTATCTAGTTTCGACTTCTCCTAAGGTTCTACTGACGTAATAAATAGGAAATTACGTACCTTGTTCTTCTCAGACCAGGACCGCACTCACCGCTACTTCCGAAACGGCAAGGTAGAGGTATAATTGTTATCCCGTTTTTGGCGTATGCAGCAAAGGTGAGCTAGAGAGATACCTCTTGAGCTCTTCTAACGCGCGCTGGCATTCCAGACTCCACGAGAAATTGTTCTTCTTTTTCAGCAAGTTGAAAAACCGGTGACTTCTATCGGAAGACCTTGAAATGAACCGGCCTATAGCAGCTATCCGACCTGTCAGCTTTTGTACAGCCTTTACACTATCTACGATTGTAATGTCTTCGATGGTTTTGATCTTTTCGGGGTTAATTTCTATTCCCCGATTCGAAACCATGAAACCGAGGAATTTTCCCGAGCCCACTCCAAATGCGCACTTCTCCGGGTTTAACTTCATGTTGTACCGTTTCAGTACATCGAACGTTTCTTGCAAATGACTCAAATGGTCCTCTGCTTGCAGGGACTTAACTAACATATAATCAGTGTAAACTTCCATTATTTTCCCTAATTATTTTTCGAACATTTTGTTTACTAGGCGTTGATAAGTAGCCCCCGCATTCTTTAACCCGAATGGCATCACGTTATAGCAGTATGTACCATACTTAGTGATGAAGGATGTCTTTTCTTGATCATCCTTGTCCATTCATATCTGGTTATAGCCAGAGTAGGCATCGAGAAAGCTAAGGGTCTTGTGGCCAGCGGTGGCATCGATCATGCGATCGATGTTAGGTAAGAGAAAAGAATCTTTAGGGCATGCCTTGTTTAAATCTTTGTAATCTATGCACATTCTTAACTTATTTCCCTTCTTAGGAACTACGACTACATTTGCTAACCATTCCGGGTATTTAACTTCCCCAATAGATCCTATATTTAAAAGCTTGGTTACCTCATCTTTGATGAATATTTGCTTGACTTCGGATTGAGGCCTTCTCTTTTGCGTGACCGGCCGAAATTTAGGATCGATGCTCAGTTTGTGAGTCGTGATCTCCGGAGGTATCCCTGTTATGTCAAGATGGGACCAAGCGAAAGAGTCTTTGTTAGCTGAAAAAAAATGAATAAGTTTAGTCCTGAGCTCGGAACTTAAGCCCGAGCCCAGGTATACCTTCCGATCCGGTGCATCCTCTCGGAGTGAAATTTGCTCGAGTTCCTCGACCGTCGACTTAGTTGCATCGGATTCGTCGAGGCCGACGAATGACCGGGGAATCCCGTATTCATCGTCTTCGATAAGTTCCTGTTCACCTTCGTTTGTTGAAGGCGATACCTGTGATTGCTATTTGGTTCTTTGAGAAGGGGCTATCGTTTCTGGCATTGCTTCTTCTACTGCGAACATTTCTTTCGCTGCATGTTGTTCTCCATAAATAGTCATGATCCCATCAGCCGATGTGAATTTCAACGTTTGGTGCAGTGTCGAGGGTACCGCTCTGATATCATGAATCCATGGTCTCCCGAGCAAGGCGTTGTATCTCATATCCCCTTCGATTACGCAGAATCTTGTTTCACGAACGGTACCGGTAGTGTTTAGTGGTAAAGTTATTTCTCCTTTGGTTGTCTCGCAAGCCATGTTGAAACCATTGAGGATCTGAACTTTAGGGAAATTCGATCAGTGAACCCGAGTTGTTCGATAACCCATGTCCGAATTGAACTACCGGGATCGACCAACACACGCTTTACCTTGGTTTTTTGTATAAGCACCGATGTTACTAAGGCATCGTTATGGGGTTGTATGATTCCTTCCGCATCCTCCTCGCTGAAGTGCAAGGCTCCCTCCATCGCGTAATCCCGAGTGCGCTTTTCTCGGGTGATAGATATTTTTGTGCGTTTCAATAGCGGTCCTTGGGGTGTACCTACCCCACCGATTATCATATTGATCATGTGCTGAGGCTCCTCCTGGTTTGCTGGTCTATTCCTGTTCCCGTAATGGTTTTTGGCTCGGTCGCTCAAAAACTCTCGAAGGTGCCCATTTTCGAGCAACCGTGCCACCTCTTCCCTCAACTGTCGACAGTCTTCTGTCTTGTGCCCATGTGTACCATGGTACTTACATATCAAGCTGGGGTCTCTCTTAGCTGGATCCGATTGCAGCGGTCGAGGCCACATGGTATCCTTAATGCGACCGATGGTCGATACGAGAGTCGCTGAGTCGATGTTGTATATTCGGACAGTCGTGGTGCTTCTCGGTGACCAGCGGCTCTCTCGAAGTTGTTTCTTACCAATGGTCCTCGTTTCCTTCGATTAAGATCATTCCTCCTTTCTTGTCTCGGGGAACCCTGCCTTACTGGAATGGCCTTTCGGTCTCCAGGATATGGTCGATGCTTGTCTCTGTTCGATCTTAGCTCTCGATAAATATCTCTTTGAACCTTATCATGAGTTCTGATGGGGTAAGTGGATCCCGAGGGGGCCCCAAGTTGATCGTCCTCGACCCTAATCTTCGATTGGTATCGGTTGTGTATATCTACCCAAGTGCCAGCCGGATATTCAATCAAGCTTTGCTTAAGCTGTTGTGAAGCCGTTGAACTTCGAGCGTTGAGCCCTTGGGTGAAGGCCTGTACGGCCCAATCATCAGTGACCGGTGGTAGGTCCATCCGTTCCATCTGAAAGCGAGATACAAATTCCCTGAGCATCTCGTTATCTCTTTGCCTAACTTTAAATAAGTCCGATTTTCGTGTCTCGACTTTGATGGAACCCGCATGAGCTTTTATGAAGGTGTCCGCAAGCATGGCAAAAGAATCGATGGAATTCGGGGGCAAGTTGTGGTACCAAGTCATTGCCCCCTTTGACAAGGTCTCTCCGAATTTCTTTAAGAGGACGGACTCAATGTCATCGTCTTCGAGATCATTTCCCTTTATGCGCATGTGTATGCTGTTACATGCTCATTTGGGTCAGACGTCCCATTGTATTTCGGAATCTCCGGCATGCGAAACTTCTTCGGTATGGGATTTGGGGCAGCGCTTGATGGAAAGGGTTTCTGTTCGAATTTCTTTGAGTCCAAACCTTTTAATACCGGAGGTGCTCCTGGTATTTGGTCCACCCTCGAATTATATGTTTCTACCTTTTTATCATTGGCTTCGATCTTCTTTTCGCCTGACTCGACCCGCCTGGTCAATTCTTCAAGCATTTTCATGATCCCGGCGTTTGCCCCCGATCCGCCTTCGCTTGGTTCCACTGTGATAGGTTCATTTTTGGGGATAGTTTCCCGAGGAGGGCCGGTCCCTATCCCGTTCGAAACTTGGTTCCGATTTTGCAGTTGAGCAATGGCCTCTTGCTGGGCTTGCAACATGTTGAATATCATCCTGAGGCTAATCCCGTCCTCTTCGTCGTTTTGTTTTGCCGAGCGGTATTCTCTTCGAACACTATTCGATGGGCCAGAGGTCCGATCCACATCGATCGCTATTTGGGAGTTAGCGTCGATTGGAACTTCATTTCCGAGTGGCAAGTTGTTGTTTTCGCCCTGGTGGTTAAATTCGCCATCGACGAATTGAAGCACAGATTGAGAATGCGACATGATTGTACTGTAACCTAAAAGAAAAAGGTGTTCTGCAAAGAACAAGTATAAAATAGTCTGTGTAATAGAAAGTTGTATTAAACGATCACTATTATCCTTAGCCCCACAGTGGGCGCCAAACTGTTTACCCTTGATTACGAGTAACAATTAAATTTATAAGTGGTTTTAAGGATACGCGACCTGATTTAATACAGTTAAAGAATAAACAGAAATAGAGACTAAATTAGTGAACAAGGAAAAAGCAAACCGTCAAGATTGAGTAATCTTCCTGTGTTAGAAGCCGTCTGAAATAAAATACGAAGTAGATGAACGAGCAAAGTAGACTATAGCTTTTGTATATTGATTGTATGTCGTGCCCCTTATACAAATGGGGTTGTCTGTTTATATAGGAAAAGTCGAGAATTCTATACAAGATAAAAATCTCATTTACAAGGTAAGATATTCCTAGAATTAATAAATTCAACGTCTTTATTGATTTGAGCCGCGATTCCTGCCGAGATGCTTGTATATCACAAGATTTCCGGTCCTCTAGTTGCGGAAATCTGATAACTTTACCATAATATGTTTTATCCCGATCGGCCTCGACGATCTCACCTCGAGCGCTTTGGCTTCGAGCTTCGTTCAGACGACATCTGGTCTCGGGCTTCTCGGTTGGTGACTCCAATCGACGTTGGTCGTCGAATTCCAAAACCAGTATTTCCTATGTAAGCGATCGAGTTCGACCCCATACACTCACGTCATTCTTAAATTAGTATCTGCCCACTGCCTAAAGGTCAAATATCCTCATATACTGGTCGGGTTTATGAGATAAAAATACCTTACTAAAGCGGCCAATCTCGCCAAGGATATGTCAATTGAATCAGTTAGTGGGATACAGTTTTTTTCCTTATTTTGCCAATTGCATGTACTTTGAAGGTTCAAAATTTATGCCATAAGCTCCCTTTCGAGCAATGACACATACTAATCTTGAAAGCCCTTTTATATTAAGTTCGATTCTGGAGATTCTTCTCGGATTGGAGTTTTTGTTACTGGAAATTCTATGCATTGTTTGGATATTTACACTACCTGTATAACTTTTAACTCTTTTTTTTAATTACTACGTACATATTTCCTAATACAAGAGAGACTTTCTAATGTAATAAGTCCCTTTGTAGTCTGCTTCATAATAGTACTTAAAAGCGAGAATGGTAAAATAACTTATCTTCAAGACTTTCTACTTAGTTCTATAGCTCTTGTCAGCACTTCGCTCCGCAAACCCTATAGCGAAGTGTATTAAGCACAATCCCGTCATCCTAGACAATAGGTACATTATATCTTTTTAAATCTTGTTTCCATTAAAAACAATGTCTATCACTTCCATTGAGTCAGTAATAGAAAACCGTATTGATTTCTACCGGAAATAATTAAACCATTATTGTGTGCAATTTTTAAGCCGTGTGAAGGCTAATTAGTTCTGCGTAAATTATGGTTACTTGGTCAAGCGCATTACTATAGTGTATAGCCCATTATATTATCCATTTCCTATGATGATTTTTTCGACGAAAAAGATTATTTAACTTCTCTAGCTTCATTTGTTTTTCTTTCTTTTCCGGGTGTAGATCTTCAGTTGGGTGCACCGCAAATTTAATCAGAAAGGTGAACCTATACTTTTTTTTATAGCTTCGTATATGTTGAAAAGAAAGTAACGTTTATTCAAGAATTTATGCTTGGCAGATGGATTGCTTGATCAGAATGTGAAGAAAAATGATCGAGGTGATAATTAGCAGTGAGATTATTGGTGACACACAACTTCTTCTTCAAGATGCGTCAATGGCGCATATGTTGGACGGCTGGAAAGGAGGAATCCTCACATATGGCACATTCGGATTCGGCCCACTAAAATATCAAAGTGAACTAGACATTGAAGACGAAGATGAAGAATGTGAAATAACAGTTAGTGATCATGAGAAAGAGGAACAACTTATTATTAACCCCTTGATGTATGCAAATGGACATGAACGAGGCACTAAAGGCAAACGTGATCAAGGGAATTGAAGAAAATTACTATCTTTCTAAAAGAAGTGATGAGTCAAACAAATCGGAGGACGAGGGAAGAAAGAAGCATCAAAAGAAAGAAAGGATCACACTAGCAGACTTATTCTCAGCTGATTTTGATAAGGAGAATATTCCTCGGGCAAATAATAATAATCCAGGTGACACACTTCACCCAGATTTATTCATGACTAAGAATAAAGCTTCGAATTCCCAAGTGAAGAATGGTCTTTCTTTCGCTAAGAAGCTTATTCCTCAAGTCCGAAAGGATTCTCATCATCCATTCTGAAACTACAACAAGTCAGCCTACAATTAATTAATCCTTCAGTTTTCTTCATTTTGATCATCCAATTAATTTGGCATTCAATTGATTAAGCATAACTCTAATTAACTAGTTGTGTAATTACTTGAAGTTGATAACAAGGGTGTTGAAAAGGAAGGTTCATCCAGACATGGAGAGCAAGAATCATAAGACCAGTCGAGTGATAGCAGCTGCTACTATGCAGGAATCTATTTCCCTTCTGAAAATTCAAGGTCTGCTTTTATTTGCAGTTGGTCTAAGCATATATATGTTAATTAAAAGGATCGATCACTTTGTTGTTTAGAATGTTTCCGCAGAAAGAATGTAACCTATTCAAACGCTAAAATTATAAGACAAGCCAGCTACACATTAGTTTCTCATCCTTTGACCTATACAAAATTGCAGAAAATATATTCCAAAATTTTCAAAATATATCGTTTATATAAGAGGCTAAGTTGAACAGTATCAGAAAGTTTTTCTTCTCCTGAGATGACGTTTTCTACAACAGACTAATGCTAAATTTTCCTTCTAGTACCCAAATTAAACTAATCTCATATATTTGGTCCGAAAAAAGTATTGAACTTTTTTCTGCTTAATTCCATAGAATAATTCTAAACGAAAGGTCAGAATAATGTACCTGCATGAGGGCAATCAGATAGAGGCAGTACGTTTCTGTGACATTATCGATCGTTGGTTATGTTACAACACTTTCCCTCTTTTTTCTTAGAACCCGTTGGTTCCGCGCTCTATTCGGTCGTAACTCGGTTCGAGAACCTTTTCTCATATTCCCTTCACCAAGTCATCGCCAGCAATCAGCTCTTATTCCTTGGTGTCAAAGGGCGAGTTCCTTTCTTGTCTTGCCTAAAAACTTTCTTTATTCTCATTGGAGAAAGACTCTCTCGCGGCAAGGTTTTACACATAGGGCCAGCTGCTTTCTTTATCTCGCTTGTCCTTAGTCCGTCTAGCGCCTTTCGGTTGGGTTCCACCCTGGGGGTTAGGTTAGACTGCTTGAGTTTTATTTCTAGTATCGAAGGCAGTCAACGTGTCAGCTATTCTTCCCCATTAGATTTGTCAATCTTTTGCTCTTTTTCCTTCTCTCTTCCGGTTCTCCCCCTCTACTTTATTTGACAAGAGGCGAAGAATACCACTCTATCTTTGAGCTTGGAAGCAACCTGCTATCTTTCGGCAGGCGAGAACATACTGCTATTGACTGCTTCACCTATCTATTCCATTATGGCCGACTTGGAGACATCAGAGGAAGACCATCATCTCTATCCGGGTGCGATCATCTTCATTCATTCGTTGAACCTTGGGGATCACTTTTTTCTATTTTTCCCCAATGGGCTTCTCTTCGATATTTTTTTCTTCTGCCAGCTCTTTCTCTAGTATGAATAAAAAGTGTGATTCTTCAAGTGACTACCTATTTAATTTGTACTGATGCATTTATATAGAGCAATTGCTAATACCTGTAACGCAGACGTTTATTTTTCCTTCATTGTATTTGCAGAAACTATTGCCTAATTAAGCTGCTTTGACGCAGTGCAATTGATTCTAATTGCTTGGAATTGAGAGGCAATAATTATCGTTATGTTTGTTAAGGGAGTAGTTCTCTTTTTCAAATGGACATAAATATATTCCATTGGTGAAAGTTATATGTTGCGACCATTTGTCGCAAAGTCGTATGGTGAATTCTACCATGTTAAGTGGCTTTTGGTCTTCGTTACAATATTATATATATGATGTCAATTCTAGGGTTTGATTTGATCCGTTTGTTATTCTTGGAGGTATTTCAGCGCCATATACTTGAACATGAACTGTCAACTTTGTACGCATCTATTTTCTTCTGCAAGTAACCACCACTTACAGACATCGAATTAAATGATTCTTATCCCATGTGTACTGTCTATTGTTCTCAACTTGCATTATTTGATCTATATGGCGAATATGTATCTTGTTGTCTCAGGTATTCTTTATCTCCTTCCCTTTAGTCATTCGTTAGCGTTTAGAAGTTTTATTAATTTGGTGTGATACTAAGGAGCTAACAACAGTGTTTACCCTTAAAAACGAATAATAATTGAATTTATATGTGGATTAGTTCAATACGAGTGATTAATGGCGTTAGATTAAGTAAATAACAGACATAATAAATGACCAAACCAATTATCAGGGTGATTCCGGGCTTAGTTGATGGCTCGACGAAGAACCTGCCTTCGATTCCAATCTCGTACTTATGAAGAATTTAAGAACAAGAATAAGAACTTTGAACAACAAAGAGAATTGAAATAAATTGCCTTGATATGTGTGTTACCATATTTTTTTTATGAATAATAAGCTTCCCCTTTATATAGTAGGGGAGTTTTACCCTAAGTACAATTCTAAGAAAGGTAAAAATCTTCTGTTTCGCTATTACTAATTTTCTGCCGATACGGGCCGAGATTTACGTCGTGATATCCGGTTGGTCACGGACATCATGGCCCTTTGTTAATCGTATGCAGCTCTTGGGTAATGCTCTTCGAAGTCTTGATCCTCGAACCGGACACGGAGGACACGGCCCCAATACCCCCGAGGGCAAGTTTTTTGCCCGAGCCCTGGTACGAGGGGCTCCTCGCTTTGACTCCGATTCATTATGGTCACGTTCCTGCTCTGTTTGTCTTACAGAGAAATCGAGGTGTTCAGTGGGCCGTTTTTATCCGTATACAGACAGTCCCCTCGTTTCTCAGAGAGTAGGCTTGCCGACACGATAGGAAACGACAGATGACTCCGGTTCCTTCCTTCGTACATTATGACGAGGGAGCCGAAACATCCCATCAATCACGTCGTTCTGACTTCACACACGTGTCAATCACCGTCAGGTTGCCTCCGAATGCAAAGCGTTGGCTGTTCCTTTTGTCTTTTTTCTACTTTTCGACCAAATCACTACCTTTGAGCTTTCCAGCCCTCATCAAACCTTCATATCTTCATCCTTGTCCTTCAATTTCTATAGCAATCTCCATATTTCTGTCTAAATTTTCTTCAAATCTTCATACTCGATTCTTCATCTTCAAAACCCGTTTTTCCAAAACTCTGCGTTCTTTTCTCAAACTTTCAAACACAACTTCAGATGACAATGGCCAAAACATCAAAAATCGTACCTCAACAAGTTGCCTCTTCATCTTCTCAACCGGCTGTTGGTACTGAAGAGGTTGCCCCTGAGGTGGTTGCCCTCGAAACGGCTTCCCCCATTGTGGCCGCTAACGAATCGGCCACCGAGCCTCCTTTATTGGCGTTCATTCCGAGGGGCTGCTCAATTGTAGATGACTTTAAAGTCGAGAAGCCCTCGCGCAAACTAGACCGGGGTGAAGGAGTCTCGAGGTACATATGTTCTATGACTGAAGATGTTCTTCCCATAGTTCATAAGGACTGCAATTGGGAAGGAAAGAATGTTGTAGTCCCTGGGCCCGAGGACGCCGTCACCACCCAGGTAGAGGGGTACTTAAGTGTTTACACTTATCCCTTTACACTGGGCCCGACAGATCCGATCGTTCTAGACTTTTGCAAGAGGTACGAGGTGTGCCTTGGGCAGATCCACCCATCATTTTTGAGGATCGTGACCCTCCTCCCCTACTTCATGAACAAGATCGAATCTCGTCAGCGTACGATCGACCACTTGCTTTGATTATACAGTCCCCGGATGTTTCGAGGGGGACTGATCAAGCTTACTCGCCGGGCCAGCAAGGCTCCCTTCTCTAGTATCGACGAAGACCGAGACCGGGGCTGGCAGGGATGCTTTGTTCGAGTGAAGACCGAGGACTTGATCCCCCCGGAATACATGCTATTCCCTGAGAAGTGGAATGTGTCTCATAAGTGCAACTCCCTCTTTCAACAACAAAAATTCTTCTTTTTTCATTTCTATTTTCTCATTCATACTGGTGGATCTGCAGCTGTCGCCCGAGTTCCTAATACGGTCCCCCGGTTAAAGGAGTGGATCGAAGGCATCTGTATTCAGATGTCGTACTTCGAGCGCACATGGCGCGGACTCTCGAAGGGCCGATGGGAGGCCCGTTCTCATGGTAAGGTCTATTTTCGAGTAGCCAACACTATGTATTCACCTTTTAAGGAGATGAAGATGTGCCTCCATCTGTTGATCCCTCCATTGCTGCCACGGAGAAACCTCGGGCTCCCGGAGCTCCGAGGTGAAGAAACCAAAGAACCGGGTGCTCCGCAAGCCCAAGAGGGGCTCCAGTTCCCGGCTGCCAGATTCCGACTCCCTCCTCTAGTTTAGGGACAAGCTGGAGGATGAATCTATTTTTGCAACCCACGGGACGACCTATCTCGGAGACTGTGATGCATCCGAGGGGGAGACTCGTGAGATCGACCCCCCTCAAACTCAAAAGACCGACGTGGACATCCGGGTTGAAACTTTCCAGGATGTCATTATGCTCCAAAAGAAGCGCCCCACGTAATTGAGATCTGGGGGATGCCCTTCCATACTGAGTCTATGCTCGAGGAGGCCCAAGCGAGAAAAGAGAAATCCAACAAGGGGGGCCAGGGTGCGGAAGATCCCCTTCACTCCTTTTTCGACGGAGTGGACTCGTCCGCTTTGAAAGACTTTTCCGGGCTGGGTGACCTGGAAGTTCTAAAGAAGGACGCTTCCTCGAAAGTCGGCGGGCGGAGCTCGATCCCGAAATTGGTCAATCAGTTCCCCACTCCGAGCGTGGACCCTGGTCGCAAGAGGTCGATTATACTGACCGTCCCGGAGGATGCCCGCATTTTGTCCACTCTTGTAGGGGTAGCTAGCTACCTCCGATGCCTGGTGACCGAGGAAGACCAAGCAAAAATGAATGCGGCGAACGTGCCATGCCTTTTTAATAAGGTGCAGCAGGCGCTGAACCGGGTAAGGCAGTGTTTTCTTCCATCTATCCGTAGTTATCTGTGTTTGATGTTTCTCACGTTTTTTTTTTTTTCCCTTTTGCAGGCTTTGGTACTTCACCACGAGAGCTTCCTTCAGTAGCGGGTTAAGTTCAACTAATTTTAACTCGAGATCAAGGAACTTGCCCAAAAGAGGAACATGTACAAGCTTCTTAGCGAGCAACAAGAGGGGGTCGCCAAGAACCGCCAGGTCGAGCTGGATGTAGCTCGGAAAGAGGCATCGGCCTTAAGGCAGGAGCACGCCAACTTGGTGAAATGTAAAGATTTTTGAAGTTAGAAATAAAGGTCTGGTTGCAGAGGCTAACAACAATACTTCGCAGGTCCATTAAAAGATAGACCAGATTGGCCAATTCCGCAAGGAGATGGATAAGATCCAAGTGATGGCCGACGGGTGGAAAAACAAGATTGACCTGCTGGCCTCGAAGAAGGATACTGCCCAGGCCAAGCTGTCTTCGGTGGAAGTTCAGCTTCGGGTGGCAAAAGAGAAGACTGATATGTGGCCTCAACAAAATGAGGTCCTCCAAGCACGTCTGGGCTCGGCCATCGTTAAACGGGATGCCCTTGGCAAGGAGCTCGAAACAACGAGGCCCAGGTTGGAAGCAACCTCAGCTAATGCTGACGAGATGGTGGACCAATATAAGGTCAATGTAAACAGCCGAGGCCCGCTTGAAGACTACTGCTGAGTATGTGATACGGCTTTCTCGAAGGGAAACCCTCGAAGAAATACATGCCCGAGGTTTCAATCTACCGAGATCAAAGAGGCAAAATGGCTCGAGGTCGAGGCCACGAGGCTAGATGAACCCCGGGGTGAAGAGGGCTCCGAGAGCTCTGAAGAATCCGAAGGCCCCGATGGTTCTGGTAACGAGTCGGGTTCCGATGAAGACCAGGCGAAGATGCCTTAGGATTTTTTTTTTGTTTTTGTATCTTGTACATATATTTTGTTGAGGTTGTTTTTATTAGCCTTTGTAAAGATATTTCGGAATGTATACAATTTTTCCCTTTTGGCAATTTTCAAATATGTTATTTTTAGCATCATTTTACAATTCCGAACATTTCTAATGCCTTAGCACATAATTGAACGTAGTAATAAGTTGTTTCTCGGAGGTCCGAACAAGAACTGTTCTCGATGCAAATTTTGCTTGAACTTATGGGAGCCCGGAATGGCTAGAAATTTCCCCAAAATGCTTGTTTAAATATTTTTAGACTATATCTTTGCCAAGGGAAACCATTGAACAGGTTTACAATTTTGTTGAAGGCCTTATGTTTTAATTACGGGCTTCGGATGTTTTCGAACCGCTTTTAGGGTGTCGTAGCCTTTTATGTTTAGGCACTACCTAATAAGTTTTGTGCCTCCTGATTTTGATAACCCGAGCCGCCCCGACTTGTCTCGGACGGAAGTCCCCGAGTGGGAATAGCTCTTTGGGCTCGGATAAGGGTGTCCCTTGGGCTCAATAGTTTTAAGAAGCAAAAAGAATGTTTGTTAGCAAGGCAAAAACTTTCTTTCATTTCTGTGCATAACGTACAAGATTGTAAGCGCGTAAAAGCTCGTATTATGGCTAAAGTGGCCTACGCGGGCACAATTCACTTGTCTGTTTGGCCCTTACAATAAATCCTAACCACCGAGCCTAGACTGTCCAAGCACAAAGTTTTCCTTTCTTGCTAAAAATCTTGACCCGAGGGTGATGGCCCCCAGTATTCGAGGTCGATCTTCGAGAGGGTTCGGATACTGTTGATGCGACCATTGACTCCGATTAAAAACCGATTTTCGACTTTGAGTTAGCACGATTTACTATTGCCTCGGCAAAAACCTTGTCGGAAAACCCATTTGGGACAAAACCGATTCAAGGGAAAAAGAGTGCAAAGCTTACTTTCAGACCTAACTTGGTTGTTGCCTGCAAGTTTTAGCCCAATTCGTAATATAAAAAAAAGCGAACGAAGTCATAACTTAGCAGTAATACTGTTTTAAGTGGGTCACGATCCTGTTTTTTGGTAGATGTGCATCGTTTCCTACTTCGAGTTTATAACCTTTACCAGTATACTAATGACTCGATATGGTCCTTCCCAATTCGGTCCCAACTTCCCTTCGTTCGGGTTCCGGGTGTTCAGTGTTACTTTTCTTAACACCAAGTTCCCGACATTGAAGTGTCGGAGGTTGGCTCTTCGGTTGTAATATCTTCCTATCCGCTATTTCTGGGCGTCCAACCGGACTAGGGCAACCTCGCGCCTCTCATCCAATAGTTCCAGGCTCGTGCTCATGGCCTCACCGTTTGATTCTTCGGTTGCATATCGGAACCTGAGGCTCGGTTTCCCCGCCTCAACTGGTATTAGTGCTTCGGCACCTAGACCAACGAAAATAGAGTGGCTCCGGTACTAGATTTTGAGGTCGTACGGTACGCCCACAAGACTTTGGGCAAAATTTCCTTCCATTTTTCTTTGGAGTCATTCAACCATAGATTTTGAGGTCGTACGGTATGCCCACAAGACTTTGTAGATTCCGCCTGTCCATTTCTACTAGGGTGATAGGGTGTTGACAAGATCTTTTGATCTTATGGTACTCGAAAAATTTTCTTACTTTGTTGCCGATGAACTGCTTCCCGTTATCACATACTATCTCGGTCGGTATACCGAATCGGTGTATTATGTGGTCCCAAATGAAGTCGATGACTTCTTTTATCCGGACCTTCTCGAACGCCTGAGCTTCGATCCACTTAGAGAAATAATCAGTCATAAATAGTATAATGCCTTACCGGGTGCCCATGGTGGGGGACCGACATTTTCCATTCCCCATTTCATGAACGACCAAGGCAAAAGGACCGAATGTAGTAACTCCCCGGGTTGATGGATCATTGGTGCAGGCCTTTGATAGCCATCGCATCTCCGTACAAAGTCATTCGCATCTTTCTCCATGTCGGTCCAGTAATAGCCGGCTCTAATTATCTTACGAACCAAAACTCTGCTCTCGAATGGTTTTCGCAGGTGCCTTCGTGAACTTCCCTCAAACATATTCGCTATCTCCCGACCCTAAACATATGGCGAGTGGGCTATCGAACGTTCTTCTGAACAGGGTACCTTCGAATAGGCTAAACCTGGCCGCCTTCGTGCGTAGAGCTCTCGATTCTTTAGGATCCGAGGGCAGCTTTCTGGTCTTCAGGTAATCTATGTACGTGTTTCTCCAGTCCTAAGTTAAGCTTGTTGGTTTATTTCGCCATGGCCTTCCTCTACTACTGATTTCATGAGCTATACGACTGTTCTAAGCCGAATTCACCGTCATCAACCAATGACCCTAAGTTAGCCAGAGCATCAGCTTCGCTATTTTGATCCCGGAGCACGTGTTGTAGGGTCCATTCCTTGAATCGATGTTCCGTTACCTGTAATTTATCCAAGTATCTTCGCATCCATTCCTCTTTCACTTCGAATGTCCCATTGACTTGATTTACCATAAGGAGGGAATCGCACTTAGCTTCGACAGCTTCGGGCCCCAGGCTTTTAGCCAATTCGAGACCTACAATCATGGCCTCATACTCGGCCTCATTGTTAGTCAATTTCAAAGTTTTAATATATTGCCTAACTATGTTACCCGTAGGCGACTTCAACATGGCTGCCGAGTCCCGACCCCTTCGTTCGAGGCACCGTCCGTAAAGAGGGTCCAGATTCCCGAGGAGGTCCCCAAAGTTAATAATAATTCCTTTTCGACTTTGGGTATTAAGGCCGGCGTGAAATCGGCCACGACGTCTGCCAAAATTTGAGATTTGATGGCGGTTCGAGATCGATATTCGATATGGTACCCACTAATTTCCACGGCCCATTTGACCAATCATCCTGAGAGCTCGTGTTTGTGCATTATGTTCCTCAATGAGTAAGTAGTTACGGCACATATGGAATGGCATTGAAAATATGGCTTTAACTTCCCCCTGGAGGTGCTTAGCAAAGCGAACGCTAATTTCTCTAGGTGAGGGTACCTTGTTTCGGCCTCACCTAGAGTCTTGGTAACATAATAGATAGGAAATTACATACCTTCCTCTTCCCGGACTAAGACTCCACGTACCGCTATCTCGGATACTGCTAAGTACGGGTACAACTGCTCGTCTCCCTTCGGAGTATGAAGCAAAGGTGGACTCAAAAGGTACCATTTGAGTACTTCCAAAGCCTGCTGGCACTCCGAGGTCCACAAAAAGTTATGCTTCTTTTTCAATAATGAGAAGAACCAATGACTCTTATCAGAGGACCTTGATATGAATTGACCCATGGCGACTATGGCCTCTGTTAGCCTTTGAATGGCCTTGACATTGTCCACCACGGTGATGTCTTCTATAGCTTTGATTTTGTCGGGATTGATCTCGATCCTCTGGTTGGACACCATGAATTCATGAAACTTTTCGGACATGACCTCGAATGCGTATTTCTCCGGGTTCAGCTTCATATTGTATTTCTTTAGTATGTTGAAGGTTTCCTGCAAATGTTCTAAATGGTCCTCTGCTCGTAGGGACTTAAATAACATGTCGTCAATGTAAACATCTATTGATTTTCCTATTTGTTCATCAAACATCTTGCACCAGTGTTTTTTAGTCCGAATGACATTACATTATAACAATAAGTGCCGAATTTAGTGATGAAGGAAGTTTTTTCTTGATCACTCTGGTCTATCCAAATTTGGTTGTACCCGGAATAGGCTTCGAGAAAGCTGAGTATCTCATGACCGGCCATCGCATCGATCATGCGATCGTTGTTAGGCAAAGGAAAAAAGTCCTTAGGGCATGCCTTGTTCAAGTCTTCGTAATTTACGCACATTCTTAATTTATTTCCCTTTTTAGGCACTACACTATGTTAGCTAACCAATCCGGGTACTTAACCGGGTGGAACTTTGGATCCAAGCTCAGCTTGTGAGTTGTTATTTCTGGCGGGATCCTTGCTATATCAAGATGGGACCAAGCGAAACAATCCATGTTAGCTATAAGGAATTCGATGAGTTTTTTCCTGAGCTCGGGAGTTAATCCCGTGCCCAGGTATACCTTCCGATTGGGTAAGTGTTCGATCAATATGACTTGCTCCAGCTCCTCGACCATTCACTTGGTGGCATCGGAATCATCAAGGGCAATGAACGACCTCGGAACTCCATAATCATCATCCTCGCCTGCTTTTTTCTTCTCCGGTTCGGTCGGGGCCGGTATCGATGATTGCTATTTAGTTTCTTTCTTCCTAACCGACTCTAGGTTCTTTGATGTCGAGAGTGCTGACATTGAGATCACTTCATCGAACGCGAATATTTATTTTATGGTCGGTTGTTCTCCGTAAACTGTTTTGATTTATCCCGGTGTGGGGAACTTCAATGCCTGGTGTAGTGTCGAGGGTATTGATGTTGTGAATCCATGGCCTTCCGAATAAAGCGTTGTACCTCATATCCCCATCGATGACGTAGAACTTCATTTCCTAAATGGTTCTGGCGGTGTTCACTGGCAGGGTTATCTACCATTTAGTAGTTTCACATGCCATATTGAATCCGTTTAAGACCCGGATTGCAGGTAGACCCAGCTGCTCTACGACCCTCGATCTGATAATATTGGTCAAGCTACCTGGATAAATTAACACACGCTTAACTCGAGATTTATTTATGAGTACAGAAATTATCAGGGCATCGTTATGCAGTTGCACGATGCCTTCAACATCTTCATCGTTGAAAGAGATGGTCCCTTCCGGCATGTAATCTCGTGTTCGCTTTTCCCTTGTAATAGACACCTTAGTGCGCTTCAGCATTGGCCCCTGAGGGATGTCGATTCCACTAATGATCATGTTGATGACGTGCTGAGGTTCCTCTTGATCGTTCTGCTTATTGGAGTTCTTCTTCCTGAAGTGATTTTTGGCTCGATCACTCAGGAACTCCTGGAGGTTTCCATAATTGAATAACCGGGCCACTTCTTCTCTTAGTTGTCGCCAATCTTGGGTCCTGTAGCCATGAGTGCCATGATATTTTGCACATCATGTTGGGGTCTCTTTGTGCAGGATCGGAATGTAATGGCAGAGACCACTTGGTATCTTTAATGCGTCCAATGGCTGACACGATGCCGGCGACATCGAGGCTGAAGTTGTATTCTGATAACCTCAGTGTCTTCCTGGCCCTGATTGGCCTGTCGAAATCGTTTTTGTTCATAAGTCCCCAACTATTATGACCACGATCGCTTCGTTTTTCATTCCTCGCAGGATTACGTCCGGAACCGCTGCCTCTTCTATCTCCGCTATACGGTGATACCGATCTCTGCTTGGTCTTGGTTCATGATCGACGACTCTTTTGAACGTGTCATTAGTTCTGATGGGATACACGGACCTGGAGGGGGCCCCAAGCTGATCATCATCGACTCTAATTTTTGATTGGTAACTATTATGGACGTCAGCCCAAGTTACCACCGGGTATTCTATCAAATTATGTTTCAACTGTTATGAAGCCAAGGAGCTTTGGGGGTTGAGTCCTTGAGTGAATGCTTGAACAGCCCAATCGTCCGCAACCGGGGACAGGTCCATCCTTTCTATCTGAAACCTCGATACGAATTCCTTGAGCATTTCGTTATCTCTTTGTTTCACTTTAAAGAGGTCCGATTTTCTGGTCTCGACTTTGATGGCCCCGGCATGAGCTTTTACGAAGGCATCCGTAAGCGTAACAAACTGGCAGGTTTTGATACCATATCATTTCTCCTTTAGATAGGATTTCTTCGAACTTTTTCAGCAGAACTGACTCGATTTCATCATCTTCTAAGTCATTCCCCTTGATGTCACACATGTAGGAGGTCACGTGTTCATTTGGATCAGTGGTCCCATTATACTTTGGAATCTCGGGCATACAAAACTTCTTTGGAATCGATGGTGTTGCGCTCAGAGGAAAAGTTTTTTGAACAAATTTCTTGGAATCCAGGCCTTTCAATATCGGGGGCGCTCCTGGGATTTGATCAACCCTAGAGTTATAGACTCCACTTTTTTGCCGTTGGCTTCGATTTTATTTTCTCCTAATTTTACTCGCTTTGTCAACTCCTCAAGCATCTTTACTATCTCGGGGTTGGTCCCGGGTTCAACTTTACCCGGCCTTTCCGTGGCCGGTTCATTTCTGCGAGTGTTTTCCCGCGATAATTCGGGCTCAACTCTGCTGGGGGCGCGACTTTGGTTCTGCAACTAGGCTATCACTGCCTGTTAAGCCTGTAACATTTCGAAGATCACCCGCAAATTGATCCCATCACCTTCATCGTCATGTGTACTCCGGGCTATTGATCGGGCTCCCCGGCGAATGCTGTTTTCGGGGTCGGTAGGTAAATTTGCGACGATAGCCACATGTGAGTTAGCATAGATCGGGTCCACGACTGGAGCTCCGTTGGGGTCAACAGGAGGCACCTCGTTACTGGGCACTACATTGTTGTTCTCGCCATGGAGGCCAGACTCAATATCATCGTTCAAATGAGCATTGAGAGTTCGACATTTTTAATTTGACCTGAAATTAAAATCTCAAAGAACAAGTGTAAAATAGAATGTGTTATAGAAATTTGTATCAATTACCACTATTATCCTTAGCCCCACAGTGGGCGCCAAACTGTTTACCCTAAAAAACGGATAACAATTGAATTTATATATGGTTTTAAATATATGTGGATTAATTCAATACGAGTGATTAGTGACGTTAGATTAAGCAAATGAAAGACGTAATAAATGAACAACCGATGATAAGGGTGATTCCGGGCTTGGTTGATGGCTCGACGAAGAACTTGCCCTCGATTTTAAGCTCGTATTAATGAAGAATTTAAGAACAAGAATAAGAACTTTGAACAACAAAGAGAATTGAAATAAATTGCCTTGATATGTGTGTTACCATATTTTTTTATGAATAATAAGCTTTCCCCTTTATATAGTAGGAGAGTTTTACTCTAAGTACAATTCTAAGAAAGGTAAAAATCTTCTGTTTCGCTAATTACTGATTTTCTTCCGATATGGGCCGAGATTCACGCTGTGATATCCGGTTGGTCACAGACATCACGGCCCTTTATTAGTCGTGTGCAGCTGTTGGGTAATGCTCTCCGAAGTCTTGATCCTCGAACAGGACCAAGAGGACACGACCCTGATACCCTCGAGGGCAGGTGTTTTGCCCGAGCCCCTATATGAGGGGCTCCTCGCTTTGACTCTGAATCATTATGGTCACGTTCTTGCTCCGTTTGTTTTATCGGAACATCGAGGTGATGGGCCCGATTTTACTCGTATACTAACAGTCATATATATATATATATATATATATATATATATATATATATATATATATATATATACACACACGTAGTTCCTATACTATTATTCTCATTTTGTTCCTCAATCTATTGAAGTTATATACTTCTTTTTCTTCTGTTAGATCTCATATTGTTTGGTTCATTAATTAGTCGGGTTATTATAATTAATTGTTGTTTTGATTCACTTTTTTTGTTAATTGTAATGAGTGTAACAAACTACTACTAGTTCAAAAGAATCACTTACCTAATTAGTTATCAAACTATTTGTTACTCCTTATTTAAATAGTTTTGGTATTCCAAACGCTGCGGCCCTTACACGAGTAGTCAAGTACTAGTAGTAGAATTATAAGCCCGTGTTTACATCATTTAACAGGCACATGACACATATGAGAACAAATTGAATAAAGGAAAAAAACATATAGTCCCGGGCTCCCGGCCTTCATATTGTTCAAAACGAAAGTATATACCATATCGAATCAAAATGCATTTCAGCTACCAACAAAAAATAGAAAATGGATTTTTTGCCAAATGGTTTAGGCAAAATACATAAGTTATACTACTAGAAATCCGGAAAAAAACGATCAAAATTTAGCGACCAACGTTGGTCTGCAAAGAAAAGCGACCAAAGTTGGTCGCTAAACTGGTGAAAATAATAAAATAATAATTTTAAATACATTAGCGACCAAGGTTGGTCGCTATTTGGTGGCTAATTTCGTCAAACTGTTGACCGGACTGGTCAGACTTGCTTGGTCAAAGAAATACTCAGATTAGCGACCAACATTGGTCGCTAGAGGACCCACTTATAAAATTTTAATTATTATAATATTATTTAAATCAAATTATAAAATATAAATAATTAAAATCTACAATTAGCGACCAAAGTTGGTCGCTAAATAAAGAGTAAACAGATGGAGACCAACTTTGCTCTTATTATTTTGAGAGTAATGTGCCATGTGCTAGGAATAGGCCCAACAGGCACACGGTCGACCTTAGGAATGATTCATTATATCCGCCTATGTCCATATTCAATCAACCAAGCCGATGTTCTAAGGATGTTAGAAAGAGAAGTTTGAGTGATATGGAGTTCAAGTAAGCTACACTTCACCTGTTGCTAAATTGTCCCGAAGTTGTACCATTTCTCAAGTAAGTATTGATTTAGTAGTTATCAAAATATAAAAATTACTGTGATTATATCTCAATGCAACTACTAAAAAAATTTGACGTGTCACAGTCACTTTGTGGGTCAATTTGGCCATGATGCTGTATATACGAGATTTGATACATGGTTCAAACAATTTGTAAGTTTCTCCATAAAATATTCTAACACTATGTAGGTAAACAATTTTTGGAAGTTATGCTAACTTATGAATTTTTTTAACAATATGTAGGTAAATGATCCAAATAATGGTGTAAATTAATTTTTGAAAGATATATCTTGGGGACCTGGGGTTGAGGTCAGAACAATGTCTAAGTACATTGTGAATGGTTATAAGTTTCATATCGAGTGTTGCTCTAAAAATAAAAATAGCAACAACAGTGGGGTGTGGGTTCAAGGTGGTGATGGAAACCAAGATGGAGATATTGATTATTATGGTGTGCTCAAAGAAATAATAGAACTAGAATATACAGGTTGGCCATATAAGAAATTGATACTCTTTAGATGCAAGTGGTTTGACCCACACCCAACAAGAGGTACAAGAGTACACAATCTGTACAACATAATTGAGGTTAATCATACGAGGGAGTATGATCGCTATGATCCTTTCATAATTACACATAATGTTAGGCAAGTGTATTATGCTCCTTATCCATTGCGGCGGAATAAGTCCGATTGGTGGGTTGGAATAAAAACTAAGCCGGTGGGTAGGGTGGAAGTCGAGAATGTATTAGATGTTGCATATCAAAATGATATCTCTACTGCGAAGTTTTAGAAAATAATTTGGAACATCCTGAACACATATTGGAAGAAGTTGATAATTCTGAAGTAAGAATTATAGAAAACAAGGAAGAAGAATCAACTGATGAAGCTCAAATTATTGAGGAAGAAGAATTCTCGAACGAGGAACTATACGTCGATGAGCTTTAAACAGTTGTTTTCTTTCACAACTCTCGTTTATAGCTAGTTTCTTTATATATTTCAATCTAAATATGTATTATATTATGCAGATGACAGGCAAGGGTCGAGGTAACAATAATTCTAGTAGTTCTCGGGGTCGAGAAAAGGTTAGGAAACCAAAGAGGAGGGTAGAAGATGATACTCCATCTTGTCCTGCCGTTTTAGAGATGCCTATGCCTACGTCTTTGCCTCCACCCCAGGGCTATTCTGAGCTGCCACAGCATCACCAGCCCTACACCTTCGTGCAAACAACAGGTCTTTCGTCACAAGGCCATAGGACTGTACGTCCGACATACAGTCCAGCTGCCGCACAGCCACGTAGATCTCAGCCATCTGCATCGCATGGACCACATCGATCCATGTCACATCCACATGGATCACAGGCATCAGTGTCACAGCCACTCGGGTCACAGCAATCAGTGTCACGTTCCCTTGCGGCCCATACAGCTATGTCGCAGTCACAGGGCTGGCAGCCATCTTCATCTGGGACTCCATCTATTACAGTCCTTTGCCTGCGAGACACTAGCTCTGACCCCTCTACACCTTCCACACATGCCTCTGATATACATGGTTCGGACGGTGATGGTGATGATGACGAGGAGGTGCATCGTGATCAATATGGTAGGATCATCATAGTCCCTGAGGGTGATGGGTAAGAGTTATTTGTTATTTTTACGTTTATTGTTTTGTACAGTTTTACTAAGATATTAATATATTTTTTTAATTAAATTATAGGTTCATCCCTAGTAATATTACTACAAGGATAATCACCCAAGCCACCAGAAAGCTATTAGATGGCCCTTATGCGACTTGGAGTGATTTTTTATTCTCGCTGAAGGAGCAAATTTTCATGAATTTAAGGTATAAATGTTCTTTTAAGCAATACAATTATTTATATTTATGATATTTCCATCTAAATAAGTATTATAGAATATAGCTTGTGTATATATATATATATATACACACACACACACACACACACACATACTTACACTATAATATGATATTTTTCATATAATACTTAACTCTTGAAATACAGAGCAAGTGTGTATGGGAACACCACTATAGCGCGGATGTAGCTGCAAATTTTCATCTCAAGGCTCACAAGCGGTTGTCGCATTGTTTCTCCAAAGCTAGAAAGTTGAATTAGAAGCCCCCCTGGTTGCTTCAGCATTTATGGGAGGATTTGCAAAGGCAATGGCTTACCGTACAGTTCTTAAAGAAGAGCAAGAAAGGAAAGAAAGCTCGTGCATCTGAGAAGGGAGGATCCCTGCACAGTGGAGGTGCGATCAGCCTAGGGACAATAAAGAGAAGAATGGTATGTAATTGCTTAATTTATTTTAATTTTCAAAGTATATCTACTCTGTTTCTTAACTAAAATTTATGAGTTTTCAGGAAAAGAAGTTGGGGCGTCCGATGAAGCAAGATGAGTTATTCAAGGAGACTCATATTGTAAAGAAGAAGAAAAGACGGATGAAGAAAGGTGGGTCGAGGGCCGAGCCTCGACTGTACATGTAAGTTTTCAATTTTCATTAAGTATTTTGATTTACTTTTATATAACTTTTGAAATACTAATTCAATGTAATTTTTCTTATAGGGTCTCTTCACAGCTGAAATGGAGGAATTCATACGCAGTCAGCCACCTAATGAGTCGGGCGACCCAATCCAACCTTCGGACGAGGATGCTGAAAGACTATGGACGCAGGCTGCTGGCGGTCCAAAATGGGGGAAGGTATACGGGCTTCCTACTAAGAAATTCCATCGCTATAAGTGTAGAATGCAAGGAATAGGGACTTCCGCGCAAGCCGAGCAACTTGATGGGGAGAGCCTCTCCTCTGTGCGAGAGATTGTGGCAAAGCTCACAGCCAAGCTAGAAGCCGCCAAGGAAAGAGACAGGATTAGAGATGCTCAGTATATTGGCATACAAGAGCAGCTCAAATATCTCTTGGCTTCTGGCAGTTTTCCGATTCCCCGGTCTCGTGAGTCATCGCCAGACGCTCACCTTCCCCGTGCTAGTTTCTCCCCTCCTCCCCGTTATCATTCCTCCCGTCCTAGACAACTACACCCTTCTCCATACTGTCTTCATGATGAAACTTCATCAAACGATGACGATAATGATGTACAAAATAATCCTTGACTTGTAATAACAGTTAACTTATTTTGGTTAGCTTAATGTATAAGTTCTATTGAACTTTATAGTTTGTTACTTTTAATGTTGTTGTTGTTGTTGTTGTTGTTGTTGTTTATTGTTGTTGTTGTTGTGTATTGTTTATTGTTGTGTTGTTGTTGTTTATTGTTGTTGTTCTTATTGGTGGTGGTGGTGTTGTTTATGGCATAAAATACCTGTTTAGGAATTTGGTAAGCTGGCAGGTGGTGTAGCTGCCAAAATAGGCAGTTTCTGCCAAAAATGTACCAAGAAAAGCGACCAACGTTAGTCGCTCGTTGGTCGGTTTTCTCTTAAAAAAAAATAATTTTCTGAGAAATAGCGACCAACTTTGGTCACTATTTAACCCAGATTTATCAAAAGCGACCAACTTTGATCGCCATTCAATTTAAAAAAAATAATTTCTGCAAATATAGCGACCAAAGTTGTTGGTCGCTTATACTTAAAAAAAAATATTAGTTCTTGCAAATAGCGACCAACTTTGGTCGCATAATTTTAAAAAAATCAAAAAAATTAATTATATAGCGACCAACGTTGGTCGCCATTTTTCAGATTATAATAAATTAAAAAAAAACGTAATTTACATTTGGAGACCAACTTTGGTCGCCAATATTAGCGACCAAAGTTGGTCGCTATTTTCTTTACCTGGAATATTTGGTCTTTTTACCTTAGAGACCAAAATTGATCGCTAATTAGTGACCAACTTTAGTCTCTAAGGTAAAAGGACCAGCTTAATATCGACCAGGCCTGTTTGGTTGCTTTTTGGCCAATAAGCGACCAACTTTGGTCGCTTTTTTTCGGATTTTTAATAGTGTTACCCTCTGAATTATGGATCAAATCTCTGCTACATACTTTTTGCGGATAAAAATTATCTTACAGATTCAACCTTTTAAAAGTGTGTCTAAGACACACTACTTTTAACAGCTAACGAGCGCGTGTTTTACACATGAAAGAAACGAGTGTGTCTAATTTTTTGGGTCTGAACCATTATCCGGTCTTCTTTATTTTCTAAAAATTTTAGAGTCATTTCAGCTACAAGGATGACGTTTACTCTTTAAATTCTTTACCTTCTCCTGTTTATACCATACTAATGATGATTAATACTTATAATTACACTAATATTTCCACAAATTAACAGTTGGCACATTGTTAAAGAAAGGATTTGTTCAAGGTGGAGACGTAAGCAAGGTATTATGTGAAGATCTCAGTCTTAACATAAGCAAGTTGGCAATCGCTAGAGCTCCGATGGTAAGGCAACCGTGAAATGAACAAACGACATCAAAACTATGGGTCGCCGGAGTCTTTAATTTTCCGGCTAATATTTCAGGTGAAATAAAAAGGTGAGAAGAAAAGACACAAAAATAAAGAAAACGATGGAGAAGCTCCATTTCCTGTCAAATTCGGCAAAACTGGCCAAGATCTAACCATTCTTCGGCGAGTTTCCGCCCGATCTAATTATTTGAAATTGGAAAGGGAGCAATTTTGGCAAGCCAGCCGGCAATTTCGACCTGCGTCGAGTTGTTTGGTGGCTAGTAGTGGTGAGAGAGGAGTGGGGCAGCTGTTGGGTGTGAAATGAGAAGATAATGGAGGAAAATGGAGGACTTATGTTTTGGGGGATTATTCCAGTGGATTTTAATGGAGGAAAAAATTTTAGTGGAGAAGTTGACTAACAGTAGGGTAGGGAAAGATGAGAGACGGGTTGAGGAGAGGAGGATCCTTTGATTATTTTTATTTTTTTAAGAAAAAAATATTAATTAGGGTGGAAATTAAGTATTTTTTTTTCTTGAGTTATGACACGTGTCAAGACTTAATTGGTGCATGAGATCACACATATTTGGCAAATTGATCAAGAAAAAAATAGTGTGTGTCTTAGGCATATTTTGAAAAGGTTGAGTGTGTAAGATAATTTTTGTCCGTGAAAAGTGTGTAATAAAGATTTGGTCTATAATTTAGGAGGTAACTTATGTATTTTGCCAATGATTTATTCCAATCCAACTTGAATGTATATTTAACAACAAGAATTAAATATGCGTGAATTTTGAAGGTATATTTACTTTAATTAATAGTTTAATACTTGCTCAACGTTTTTAGGCAAGAGACAATTTACGAATTTAAAATTTAATAATTAAGACGATGAATCAATGTACTTCATGACTCATGAGACATAAGAAGTATACTTTGGTTACGTAAATGAATTTAGCACCAACTATTTCGAGACCTAATGTTAGTTTTATGTGTAAAATTGTATCATTTTTCACTAGAGAATCAATATGTCAAAGGTCTTGGCAATAGGACAAATGTAAATTCATAAATGTTGAATATTTAAAAACTTTTTATGTTTGACACTTCGGTATATCCAATGTTGTACTTTCATAGCTAATTACGCAAAGTATAATTATATGAGAGTTTATTTAACATGCACTCACTCCTTGTCGTTCCAATTTATTTGAACTGTATTTTACTAACAGGAAATAAAGTGTTTACCCTCAAAATTAGATAACAATTAAATTTATATGCGATTTTAAGAATACATAATCTAGTTTGATACAAATATAATAAATCAAATTGAAAATAGAGTTAATGATAAAAATAAATTCAAATCACACAAGCCGGATGGCGTTAGCCTTGTATGTTGACCACCCTCCATCAAGAAATGTTGCGATCGAGGTTGGGAATAGAATAATGAGATAATAATAACTAAAGAGATCAGTCTAATGCTATCTTTCGTGATGATATTCCAAGTGTCCTTACAAATAATTAGACCCCCTTTTATATAGTAGGGGAATCCTGCTTTAGGTACAACTCTATATAAGGTAAAAAATCTCCTGATTTGCTAATTAAACGGCCCCGCTGATTTACGCCGAGATTCCCGCGGCGATGCTCGTCCCATTACGGATATTTGGCTTTCCGTTATTTAGGTTCGACAACCTTCCCTCGAGCATGTCTGGGGTCAAGATCAGTCTCGAATCACAGGCTCGGTATTCTCGAGGACGGACATTTTGACCTCGTGTTCTGTTTCGATGAAACTCGGGGTCGATCTTCAACCCTTCGCGTTCCGAGCCCGATCTTTCATGCAATAGTCGAGCCCGATTTCGACCGTATACAGATAGTCCCCTCGTTTTTCGGAGAGTAATGACGAGAAACGATATGAGCCTCAGATTCTCACTACACGAGCTTCCGATTCTCATTCTAATAAGTGACGATAGACTCATGACATAAGTGGTACGAATTTGATTCAGTGGCTGATGGTCAAAATCTGCAGGTCCAGCAAAAACTCGATTGGATCGATCAGCAAAATTTCAATTCGTTGTTGTTTTTCAAACGTCTCCGAGCCGTGTTTATGTGGAAATAGCCTCTATAGTTCAGGCAATGCCAAATAGACTTTGTGCCCTCGGGTTTCGTTAACCCGGAATGGCCTTAGCCTCTTTGCCAAATAAGCTCTGTGCCCTCGGGTTTCGTTAACCCAGAATGATCTTAGCCTTTTAATTCGGGCATTGCCAAATAAGCTTTGTGCCCTCGAGTGCTGTTGACTCGGAACGGCCTTAGCCTTTTAATTCGGGCATTTTCCAAATAATCTCTATGCCCTCGGGTTTTGTTAACCAGGAATGGCCTTAACCTTTTAATTCGGGCGTCGCCAAATAAGCTTTGTGCCCTCGAGCGCTATTGACTTGGAACGACCTTAACCTTTAAAGCTTGGGGGTTGCCTAATAGGTCTTATGTCCCCTCGAATGCTGTTAACTCAGAATGGTCTTAGCCTTTAAAGTTCAGGGGTTGCCTAATAGGTCTTATGTCCCCTCGAGTGCTGTTAACTCGAAACGGCCTTAGCCTTTAAAGTTCTGGGGTTGCCTAATAGGTCTTATGTACCCGAGATCTAATAACTTGGACAGTTTGAGTTTGTTTTTCGGACGGTAGTCCCCGAGTGAGAGAGTGATTATTCGAACTCAGATTAAGGCGGCCCTCGAGCTCGTTTTCGGATGACAGTCCCCGAGTGAGAGAGTGATTATTCGAACTCAGGTTAAGGAGGCCCTCGGGCTCGTTTCCTTTAGGGGATCGGAAGCAGGGAATTTATTGAGAAATGTAAAGGAGAAGCTTTAAAAGACAAAATGTCTGCAAAGAAGAGATTTCACTTTATTCTGCCATGTATGTGTACAAGTTTTGTGTCAGGATTCGATCAGTCTACGTGAGCACGGTTCATTTGACCGTTTGGCTCTTTTATTGAATCCTATTGATCGAGACCCTTCAATCCTGAAGTCTCTTTCCATGCTAAAATCGATATCAGAGGGAAGGAAAGTAAGCTTCTTGATGTTGTCGTGATCATCACCACCGGTTCTTTACTGGCCTTTGATTCTAAGTTAGCACGATTTACTTATTGCCTCGCTAAAAACCTTGCCGTAAAACCCATTTGGGACAAAATCAGTCCAAGGGAAAAAGAGTGCAACACGTGCTTTCAGACCCAACATCTCGCATTGTCCCTGTTTGCTACCTGCAAGCATTAGCTTAAAGTGTAAATAAAATAAAGAAAGAGGCCGTACCTTGGCAACAATATTGCTTTAAGTGAGTTATATTCTAGTTATTCACCGTTCATCGTCTCGAGCTTGTAAGATCCCCCTCTGGTGATTTCAATGATAAGGTCCTTCCCAGTTCGGTCCCAGCTTTCCCTAGTTCGGATCCCATGTGTTCGGTGTGACCTTTCTTAGTACCATGTCCCCGACGTTGAAGTATCGAAGGTTGGTCCTTCTGTTGTAATACCTCTTGATTCGTTGCTTTTGGGCAGCCAACCGAACAAGGGGGGCTTCGGGCCTTTTATCTAACAGCTCCAGGTTCGTATTCATGATCTCGGTGCTTTTTAAGGCCCGATGAACCTATCGAAGCTGTTTTTGGTCATGAGTCCCCGGTTGTTATAGCCTCGGTCATTCCTCCTTTCATTTCTTATGGAGTTTTGCCCTGCTTCTTCTATATCCATTATATGGATGATACTGATCCTTGTTTGGTATTAGTTCACGATCGATATCTCTTTTGACTCTGTCGAGGGTCCTATTGGGATAGACAGACCCCGAAGGAGCCCAGAGCTGATCATCTTCGACTCTGATTTTCGATTGATACCAGTTATGTATGTCAGTAACAGTCGGGTATTCTATTAAGTTCTGCTTTAGTTATTGTGAAACTATCGAGCTCCGAATATTAAGTCCCTGAGTGAAAGCTTGAACAGCCCGATCATCAGCGACTGGCTGCAGATCCATCCGCTCCGTTTGAAACCGGGACACGAATTCTTTGAGCATCTCGTTATCCTTTTGTTTGACTTTGAAAAGGTCCGATTTCCTGGTCTCGACCTTGATGGCACCTCCGTGCGCCTTTACGAAAGAATCTGCAAGCATAGCAAATGAGTCAATAGAATTAGGGGGTAAATTGTGATACCATATCATAGCTCCATTTGACAGGGTCTCCCTAAATTTCTTCAACAGAACAGACTCAATCTCATCGTCCTCCAGGTCGTTCCCTTTGATAGCACATATATACGAGGTTACATGTTCGTTTGGATCGGTCATTCCGTTATACTTGGGTATTTCTGGCATACGAAATTTCTTGGGGATCGGCTTCGGAGCCACGCTTGGCGGGAAAAGGTTTTTGCACTAACCGTTTTGTCAGCTCCTCGAGCATCTTTTTAATCTCGGGGTTAGTCCCCGATTCATGTTCATTCGACCTTTCTACGACCGATTCGTCCCTACGGGCAATTTTCTAGGATGGGTCGGGCTCATCCCTGTTCGGTGCTCGGCTTTGGTTTTGTAACTGAGCTATCGTCGCCTGTTGAGCCTGCAACATTTCGAAGATCACTCGTAGGCTGATCCCGTCGTCTTTAACGTTTTGGGTGTTTTGAGTTGCCGATCGGACTCCTTTATGAACGCTATTTTCGGGGTCGGTAGGCAGTTTCATATCAACATCCACATGCAAATTAGCGTCAATCTGATATGCGATCGGGATCTCGTTACCGGGCCCTACGTTGTTATTTTCACCTTGGAGATCAGATTCGAAGTCAACATGCAGAGGTGCCGATTGAAAGTTTGGCATTTTTGTATTATAGCCTGGAATCAAAGACACTTTAAAGAACAAGTGTGAAGCAGTGTGTGTTATGGAGATTTGTATCAAATAACCACTATTATTCTCAGCCTCATGGTGGGCGCCAAAATGTTTACCCTCAAAATTGGATAACAATTGAATTTATACGCGATTTTAAAGATATGTGATCTAGTTTGATACAAAAATGAGAAATCAAATTGAAAATAAAATTAATGATAAAAATAAATTCAAACCACAGAAGCTGGATGGCGTTAGCCTTGTATGTTGACCGCCCTCGGTCAAGAATTGTTGCGATTGAGGTTGGGAATAGAATAATGAGACAATAATAACTAAAGAGATCAGTCTATTGTTATCTTTCGTGATGATATTCCAAGTGTCCTTACAAATAATTAGACCCTTCTTTAAATAGTAGGGGAATCCTGCTTTAGGTACAACTCTATATAAAGTAAAAAATTAACTGATTTGCTAATTAAACGGTCCTGCTGATTTATGCCGAGATTCCCGCTGCGATGCTCGTCCCATTACGGATATTTTGACTTTCTGTTATTTAGGTTCAGCGATCTCCCTTCGAGCATGTCGGGGGTCAGGATCAGTCCCGAATCACAGGCTCGGTGTTCTCGAGGACGGACATTCTGACCTTGTGTTTTGTTTCGATGAAACTCGGGGTCGATCTTCAACTCTTCGCGTTCCGAGCCCGATCTTTCGGGCAATAGTCGAGTCCGATTTCGACCGTATACAGAAAGAAATTGAAAATAACTTATGAATAAATTAAATATGAATGAGAAATTAAAAAAATCTTTTTTGTACCAAACTACGTAACTTGTGTTTGAATTTAATGGAATTGATGTCAGTAAGAATTAAATTGACCAGAAAATCAAAAAGAAAAGAGAAAATATTGATGATAGCTTCCCACCCACCTCTGATATAAAAAGAAAAAAGAAAGTGAAACGTCAATAAAAGCTTCTTGCGTGTACCAGCCTAAAAATAAGCATCCTAATTCATTGGGATCGGGTATTGGTATGCGTAATAGACAAAAGCGGAGACGGCCATAGACCAAACACATTACCAAGTTTGACTAATTCAAAATTTTTAAGTAGCGTGGGGCTTTTGGCAGTGGGCGGAAGTTCAGAGGCAAGCTGAGTTTCTGTTTTGCATCCTGGTTAGATTCTTTATCTTGTCTCAATCTCATTTCTTTTTGGTATATTCTGTATTGAGGTGACTTTTACAATTTCTGGGTTTATTTTTTGTTTTCCCATTTGATTAGATTGTATCCGGTGATCGGCAACGATGAGCAAAGTTCATGCTTACAATGAGGTGGCGGAGCACAACAAGAAAGATGATTGCTGGCTTATCATCTTTGGAAAGGCAAGCTTCTTTAGCTTCTTTTTTTTGCATGTCAAAATTATCACTTTATCTGTTGATTCTATTCTTGATTTGATGCTTTTCCTGATAGATTCGTTTGCTGGATTACACAAATTTTAACCATTTTTTTGGGGCTTACTACGGTTTTAATTGCTTCCCGTTTCTAGGTTATTGTAAGTTGTAATAAAACCATTTCAACTCGAAGTACTCTTTACAACTTGAAGGATGTAACTTCTAGTGGATCATATATTGGGGAACTGACGCTCATAAATAGATCAATCAATCAACTGAATCTCAATCTCATATTAGTCTGGGTCGCTATATCAATCCTCTGTATCTGTTCCGTGCTATTTTGGGTCATTTTGTTTGCGATACTATATTAAGTTTTCTTTTAAGTCAAATTATGGTTCATCTGAAATTAATGTTTCTCTAAATATCAGATTTTATCACTATACAAGTCTTCATCTATCCTGCAGTGTCACAGTTTATAATAAGTGTTATCGGTCTTTCTAGCCTTTTACTCTCCCTGGCTTATGCATCCTGGAATTGATTAGTAGACAATCTTAATGTTTACTAAACAAAGCTTTCAATCTTAGAGCATATTTGGTTTGGCAGATAAGGTGGGATGCGGAGGCATCATCCTCATTCTATCATGTCTTTGTGTACAAGATAAAGATATTTTGGTGAGTAGGGATGGCAATGGGGTGGCCGGGGGCGGGGCGGGGCTGGGCGGTTTTGATCTTATGCGGGGCAGTGTGGGTTTGATCTTATGCGGTTGCCGTTGCGGGTGCGGGTGCGGGTGCGGGCCGGGTTGAACTGTTTTTTGAAAATCTAATGCGGGGCGAGGCGGTTGCGGGTTTCGGCGGGTTTCCTCCGGACTGTAGTATGTACAAAGCAACCATTCCTCTTACTTCTATTTTTCTGCTTTTACTTTTCAGCTGCAACTTGCAAAGCATTTTCTAGTTTAATTTTACTTCTTTATTTTTAAACCTTTTTAAGTAAAGATTTCTTTTTATCATTAACCTATGATTACACTATTTAAATTTTTTTCAGTCATAATGTGCTATATAGTAGTCAAAGTTATATTAGTGCACTATATCATAGATTTTACCTTATTCAAAAGAAATAAAGATACAAAAAGACTTTGACTTTAACCTGTAAAGTGTCTTGATACCAAGAAAATCGAAGATCTTTATAATATGAAAATTCAAAAAAATAGTAGTATATCTTAGTTGTAAAAGGTGCGGCATTCAGAAATATGAGTTAGCACTATATGACACAAATTTATAATTTGTCAGCACAAGTATTTGTTTGGTTTCCTTCTTAAAACAAAATCTACTGAAAGTAGAAAAATGGAAAAGAATAACCATGTTGACTCTTGTATCATAAGACATAAGAAAAATCACCTTCAAATAAATAAAGCATTGATTCCTACTATACGAGGGATTTAAGAATCTGGAGGGAAAAAAATGAAATATTAAACTTGTGTTAGTTCATTCATTTCTTCCTCTTTTTCTTGCTCCTTTAAGCTTAAATTTGTGGGTCTTATTCTAGCTATGAATCTGAACATATTCAGATATTATAGATCATTCAGGCTCTTTTTCTTCTTTTTTGTTTTCCTTAAATTTCTTTAATTGTTCTATAAGGACCCATCGCTTGACCATCACTTTTTGACAAGTTTATCTTTGTTCAAATTTCATTGTTCTCAAAAAGAAAAAAAATATTTATGACATTCAGCGTCATATTATTAATCATAAGAATATCGATGCTTCCATCTGGTAGGAGTGCAGCTTTAAGAAGATATATTTAATGTTGACTAAAATAATCAACTCTCTGATTAAATTACTACTTTTATGGGGTATTATGCTAAAAGATATTTTCTAACAATATTAATAGTAGACATCCATGATATAGCATCACATGGAGTACATTATTGGCAAAGCAGGAACGCCAATAAAAAGAGAAGAGAAGGCCATAGGCCATTGGTAAAAATTTTTTCTTTAAAAAAATCAAAGAAAAACTAATCATTAAAAATGAAAAAGGAATAATTTTGCTTTGCGGGGCGGGTTGAAAACAGAAAATTTTGCTATGCGGGGCGGGGCAGTGCGGGTTAAGGCTAAACCCGCCCCGCACCGTCCCATTGCCATCTCTATTGGTGAGTCATCCTAAGAACCCTTTCTATCCTAATACAACAGACCATTTAATCCCAGGAAAGTGGTATTAGTCATTCCACAGGCTATTGCAGGAATTTGGAAAAATATGCTTTATGTCATAAGAATATAACACATAATACTTATAAAAAATAAATAGGGTAAACTGCACCCCCGCCCCCCAAGAAAACATAAGTTGTAGATTTCAGGTAAGTATTGACATGTTGTTTAGATGAAACTTGGAGGAGACAAAACAATATTAGCTAACATATTTCTGCCCTTAATTCTTTTAAAGTTTTGAAAAATGGCAGGAAGAAAACAATCTTGAGCACAAAATATTTGCGTAAAGGGGGAAAATGGGGCCAGAAAGATATTAAACCGTTTAAGTGGTAATATTCTGTCTCTAGGACAAATTGCTGTATAGTTGAGAAAATATTATAGGATGTACAGTAGTGCCCTCCATAATTCGTGCCTCCAGGTCTTTCGTTCAATAGCAAAGGTTAGAATAAGGGGGAATGTACGGTACGCACATGTCATGAGTTCGAATCGTAACTGTTAAATAAAGTATGGTGTTTAAATAGAGAAGGGTAATGGGGAAGGTTCATTTTCCACCGGGTTTCAAGGCTAGAAACAGTAGATTTCTAGGTTATCAAAAGAATATGCCTATCAAAATTTATGCTGTAAGAAAATCTAGGACTCAATTATGCATGAACTTAGTATACACATGCCTGTAAGGACTTAATTTGTATAATATTGTTCATTTCTCCATTACACAAGTAATCAATTACAACACGTGTCACTTTTGTGATCAAAAGAATTAAGAATTTGAAAGCCATAAACATGGGGAAGATGGTTCTGCCAGTGATCAGCTGGTGCATTTGCAAAGAAGAAAACCACTGCTGGTTTGAAGGGATATCAACTCCTAATCACTTCCTGAAGGCTAGAGATTTTCTATGAATCTTTTTGCTTGGAGGAGGCTCTGTAATGTGAATATTATTGACACTTTTTTGCATTTTATAAGCTCCTAAATTTCTTGCTTGGAGTTATCAGACAATGTGTAGGAGCTATTTCTTTTTTCTTTTTCTAACTTTGCATCTTCTGGATGCTGATGCTGAGTGAATGAAGTTTATTGTTTCAAAAATAAAAAAATTGAGAATTCAGTAATAGGACTTCTCATTTGCTTTTCTGAAGAGTTATTGGGAGAAGTATGTTTATCCAATAATATAAGCTCCAATTTAACAAATGGAGTAAATAGAGATAGGAAAAAGCAGAAACAAGAAATGAAAATTAGATGTGCAAGTAAGAAAGATGCACCAATTGTGGTCTAAGTAAGATTTGGTTCGCTTGAATCAGCCCGTGTTTTATTCGAGGTATAAACCCAAATACTTTGTTTTTGACATGTTAATAGGCATTCAACTTACCTAAAAGAAAACCACATAAAGATTGGGTATTTGGCAGGCAAATGTACAAGAAAGAAACTTTTTACGCTAGTATTTTATTTTCAAAGAAGAATGAATAGTATCAGTTAGGGATTAAACAAAGTAATAACAGAAGGGAGATAGGAACAGAATAAAGAAGAAAGAAAAGAGTGAAAGTGAAGGGGGTTTAGTGCATAACCCGGTTCATACAATTCTGAAAATAATAATTAAAGGAATGAAGTAACAGCACCAGTAAAATCTACACTTTGTTGGTTAGCGGCAAAAGGTATAAAGTGTAATGAGATGGATTAGGATATGGACCATGAAACGCCCATAAAACAGAGTGGTGACTGAGGGTAACATAAATATTAAGAAAGAACAAAATTTAAATCATCAGTAATAAAAAAAACATTTCTTTTTCATCAGAACAACTAAGAGATCCTTTTCCTCCTTCTCCTTCCATTGGATTTCAACCCATGGCGGAGTGGCTCATAGGATTATGATAGTAAGGAAAAAGTATGAAATAAATAAACTGAAATAATGTGAATTAGAAGGTATAGAATTACGACACCGAGGAGATATCTGAAAAACCACAAAAAAAAAGGCGAAAAAGAGGGCATAATGTAGTATGCGAAGTATAGATCTTAAATTGTTGAAGCTTTGTAGCATCAATTTGAATATCAAAGTGACAACGAACTTAAAAGCGAAGGTGACAAAGTAAAGCCCAGAGATAAAAGAATCAAAGACAAAAAGAATGTCTTCCTGAGAATAAATTGTGATGAGAGGTATCTTGAGTTGTAGGGAGATTATTGTATTACATTATGGAAAGGAGGCTAGAGAAAATTAAGATACTAACAGAGTACCGAAAATGTGAGCATTACAAAATTTTACACAATATTGATAAATTTCATTTTTTGTCCAGATGTTCAAATTTTTTGAACTGTGTCTCTAACCCAATCTAACCGATGACAAATTGACATGTTTTTTTGGGAATTAGTGAAAATAAAATTCTTTGCCAACAGAAAAGACAGTTTGCAGACTCCTGCAAAACTATTTCTTAAATAGCATACAGTAGAGAAGAGAGGAAGTATGAGAAATAAATTAGGTTGGGTTTTCACCTACATGATAGAGATCAAAGCTGTTAGGGGAAGGTAATGCAATTCGGTTTAATTTCTCCTATGATATTTCAGAGTGGTAATTGCTAAGAAATATGTGACTTTTAGAGGAAAAATTATTCATCAGCATACAACACTCTACCAATTGGACACATGGCGATATCATGAGGTAGAACTTTTTAATTGCTACTCCTTTACCACTAGCCTTGTATGACGTCACAGGTAAATGGTCGAAGACTTTTTCCGTGTGCTCTTTCATTGGAGATGCTCTTGACCTCCTCTTTGGTCTTACTTTTTCCCAATGATCTGTTGTTATCAATAACTTCTAAATCACCATTAATCTCCAGCTAGACCAATTTATTCATTATCTGTTCTCTGTTTCATTTTGCTACCAGTGTACCCTAAGTTGCAACTTTCTCATACAATTATAATTGTGACCCTTAATCAATCCCGAGTTACATATACATTATTTCCATGTAATGGTTACATTGTCCATACACAAATACATGGAGAGAAATTTTGTCTTGTATGTAGGACCATGCTATTTCGTCTCTCCTACTCACTCTTATAATGTGATTTTATAGTATGAACGGTCTCTCTCATCCCTGTCTTGTGATATTTCATACTTGCTGCCATGTTTGATATATCCACAGTGACGTAAAAATGCTTGACCTGAATGTTATAGCTTGGAACCGTTTCTGCACTTCCAATTTTATTCCAATTTTTAGTGTTAAACTGTCCGTGATGCATTTTAGAATGGTTTCATGTTCTCTAAGATTTCTAGATGTTGCATAAGGTAAGAAATCCAGATGAACGAATACACTATGTAGCTCGGACTCTCCAAAGATGTTTCGGGGTACGTGTCGGATCCTTCAAAAGTAGTATATTTTTGGAGGATCCGACACGGGTGCAGCAACATTTTGGAGAGTCCACACGACATAGCGAATACATCAGAACCTGAATCTGTAATATTACATAGTTGTCATCACTTTTGGTTCTTGACATAGACTCTATTTAACCTATGGTAATAAATACTGTTGTCACTAGGCGTAAAGCAAAACCTTCTATGCTGGCGGCATTGTTTTATCGGTGTTGTTCTAATTGTTGTTTACTGTTGCTATCGTTTAATTTCCATTCTATTTTCTTTGGATTTCATGTTTGGCAACTTGATCTTAGGTTTATAATGTAACCTCATTTCTGGATGATCATCCTGGAGGTGATGATGTCTTGCTGACTGCAACAGGTAAGACTAAACACTTAGAGGGTATCTTAGTCGTTTTCGTGAACCGACATATTAACTGAGATATGATACATGTTAAATTTGTGTGGTAAATAGGGAAGGATGCAACAGATGATTTTGAAGATGTCGGTCACAGTGATGATGCAAGAGAGATGATGAAGAAATACTACGTTGGTGAGATTGACCACTCTACCCTTCCCGTTGAGCGCAAATATACTCCGCCTGCAACGCCGCCACCAGCTGGAAACCAGGTTTCCGGAAATTTATCAAAGATATTGCAATTCTTGTTACCATTGTTGATATTGGGTGTAGCGCTTGCCTTGCGTTCCTTTTACCAGAAAGAATAGATCAACTGTCATATTTCAAGCTGCAATAGCAAGCATATGGAATACAATACAACCTTCAACTAAGCTGCTTGCCATTTTCATATGTTGTGCTTTAGTCCTAAAGATTAGTATCTTTTATTCAGCTAATGTGTATTTGCTATCTTTGTCTGATGTCCCTATTGGGGTACTGAGATATTAAGACGTTGTTATCGCTGTTGGATGTCACTGCTGGTAATGCTGTCTGTTAGAATAAAAGTTTTATGGTAGAAGTTTTCTTTATTTCGGTGGAATAAATAGGTTCTTACATAAATTGGCATCTTTCAGGGTACGCATAGCGGCCAAGTTGGAATTCCCAGTTTATAGTAATTGTAGAGCTCAACACATGTATTGACTGCTACAATTTCATCTCACATCTTTGTATGTTCCTTTCTTCCACATAAGATCTTTTTCACTTCTGGGCCGTTTGGTTGGCGGGCGGTATAAGGAGAATTAGTTCTTCATAAAAATGAGTAACTGAAGAAAAACATTGCCATTACGAAAGAAAGGGGTATTGGAAGAGTCGATCGGATATCAGAGGAGAAACGTCCAAAAGATATGAAAATATAAAAGTTGAGGAAAAATAGTTGCAAATTTGACACTCCCATAAAAAATAAAAGGACTGAGATTAGAATGATCCATAAAAAATGTGTCGTCATTATTCATAGTACCATAAGTGTCGGGGGCAGATGTTCTATCAACGTCACTTTAGTGAAAAAAGGTAAAAACACCGACATAATAACTAACAGACGTCACCCAGAATCAGGTGAAATCTATCCACTGTCCTTTTTAGAATCCTTTTTTGATCTTTGTCCCGGGTATGTTTTCAGGAATTGAGAAACTTGCTGATTTGTTCGAATGATATTTTCTTCTTCATCAATATTTCTGATAAAAAAAATAATGAATGTGTGACACATTGTATTGTTTCTTGAGTGAAAAAACTAGCGATTTCTGCCAATTGGCTTTATGGAAAAGAACAAGTACAGAAAGTACAGTGTTATCAACATGGTGTGATTGTGTCGTGGAGTAGGTGTACTATGAATATGATAATACATGTCCTTAAAACAGTTGAAGTTAATTACTAAATTGGTATACACTGCTGGATAATCAAATGAATGTGACAGATTTATTAGTGAGAAAAATGAATTCACGGATTGTTTGGTTTGAAGACAAGTTATGCTGGGATTAGTTATGATGGAATTAGTTATACTGTAACTGGTTAGCCTTGTATTATTTCTTATTGACTGCTTGGTATGTTATATTATTCTTGGGATTGTTAAATTTTATTGTTTTATCGTGAGATAATTTATCCTGGGATTACTATTCCACCCTTTGGCAGGTATATATTATCCCAGTACTATTTTTAATCTTAGGTTAACTTATCCTAAAATTAGTAACCAAACAATTTATTATCCTAGAATTATTTTTGCTTATCCATCATACCATACGACCCCTAAGAAATTACATCTGAATCTGCAAAATGCTATGGATATGCCAGCATCCTGTAGTTTATTACCCGTTGCCTCGCCTTGTTGATAATAAACTACTATAAAAAAAAATAAAAAAAATTGAACCAAACACAGAGACTTCAAGTTTTGTTATCCTTCTTCTTAACATGAATATTATTATTGGACTTGGTTACGTCATGCCTTAAAAATATGTTTCTTGATTACTTTGAGTTTTCAACAACCTTTTAAAAATCTAGCAGCTTCAGCGAAAAAGCATTAAGAACAAATACAGTAAGTACAGCAATATCAACAAGGTGAGATTGTGTCGTGGAGTGTTTGTACTATGAATATGATTATGCATGTCTTTAAAACAGTTGAAGAGTCATGACCACTTGTTATATACTGCTGGTCGCTGGATAATCTAATTATGTGACAGATTTTATTAGTAAGAATACATTAATTCACTAAAAGGTCTTCTAGCTTCCAACAACTTGTTCAGTACTCTGAATCTGCAAAAGCTAGGGATATGCCAGCATCCTGTAGTTTATATTATTACCCAGTGCGTTGTTGATAATAAACTACTATCAAAATCTAACCAAACACATAGACTTCAATTTTCTTGATTAGTTTGAGTTTTCAACAACCTTTTAAAGTTAGACACGATTTGGAATGGAGGAGAAGCTTACAAAAATTTTATATTATATTTTGGGAATTGTCGTAAAATATAGCATTTGTGACATGCTTATTCGTCATCTCTCAAAGTGGTACTAAGTCCTATCACCAATAAAATTCCCCGAAATAAAATAAATGAGGAAGTGATAAAATCCTCTCTAAGTTTTGGAGAGAAAGCAACAAGTAGATACTACAACGTCTAGTCCTCGTTTATTTTTCACATCATGAAGCAAGTGGTTCTTTGTAGTCTATTTGAAATGATCGTACGTTAGAAATGCTAATTCATAGTACAAGTTGGTCGATAGAAACCTAAAGCTTCATTTGATTATATAAACAGGTAATTAAAATAGTGGAATATTCATCCAAATGAAAGCAAGACATATACTCAAGTAGATATAAAAATATCCTGTTCCTAAGAGACCATGTATATATACATCTGATTCGATATTACAACTTGTTATTAGTGTTTAAATTTCACTTTGCATGTCTATATCGATGTCCATTAACATAAAACCCTTGAATTGCTTGCCTTAATTTACTGAATGGTCCCTCACGCGACTGAATATTTGAAGTAAAATTATGCATAGGTGGAAGGTCGTTTTCGGCTCATCAAAGAAAAAGCTAGGATGCTTCATCACATCAGTTCGTTGTTGCACTAATAAAAGTTAGAGTGATTTTATAGTTAGAATAATTAGTTTGATGACTTTCCTGCAATAATACTATAAGTTCGATGACATTCTGGGAAATTACCCCAGTTAATATAATTTGGACATCATATCGTGATCAAAAAGCATATGAGCAGTTGTACTATTTGCTTCATTTGTTTCTTTGATTTGATATAATTGATATTTCTTGGCTTTTTACGAACACAAACGATTCAACATAAAAGATTGTACTTCTAAACATGTTTCACGGTGCAAAATTAATGAAAGGTCCAATTTCAAATATTTCATGACTAGTCGATGCATGATATGCCACGAGTCTGACGTACGGCTCAGACGAGCCAAGAACTGCTATAGGGAACTTGGGCTTGCAGTACTATCTTTGATTTCTATTATGGATAATGTTTAAGATAGAATCTGACGTACATATGTTTACACATTGTGTCTCACGAGACTGAGGATGATTGCAACATTAATTTCCAAAGACTACATCCTAGAATACATCACACAGAAACAATTACTCATATGATTTAACAACTACTACTATTGAGCAACATTAAAAAATAGCCAAGTCATGGTCAAAGATAAGACACTAGTATCTGCTAATGGTCTTCCCCCAATCAGGCTAAGAGCATTAGCAACATATTATATGAATTTTGTGCTAGTGGCAGACTTGGCCTGTCCGAGGAAATATACAAAAGTAAAGACAATGTACAAGCAACAGAAAATATTGGACCAGTTGCATCACACAATACTAAGCACCATTAAATTAACTTTTAGCTTAGCAATACCGACACCAACAAATAACCTTTTTAAACTCGTCACCAGTTCATTAACAACTAAATACTGACTGTGTCATTGTATTTGTATATGGCAAGTTGACTCGCCAACTTGATCATTTTTTGCAGGCAATCAGCAATGTAAGTTTTTAGTACACACACCAAATGGATCATCAGATGAAGGTCCATGGTATAATACGCAACATATATACAATTGCTCTTTATTCTGTACCTCAAATACACAAACCAAATGACTACACATATTTATTCAACACACACTAGATAATGTACATTTCCAATCCACAGATTATTGCATTGTGCCAAACTAGGGTGACAGAAAAAGGACAGTGGGCTATATTATATAAGTTTTTATATTGTACAATTACATATCTAACGAAAAAATAATCAGTAATTTTTTAAAATATATACATAGATTCTCATCCTTATGAAAGAGAAATACTTGGCGGGCTTGTCATGCTTATTCTTGTAATGGTGGCGTACAACAACCACCTATGTCATTTCATATTAATATTTTTTAGCTGGCATGAATGCATTTGTTAGGAAAAAGATAACTTTCCAAAAGAGACATCTGATTTTTATAAGATTCCGATTAGTGGCGAAGTTTCACATATATGCCGCAGTACAACTGATGATATTTTGCTATTGAGATTACTGAACACTAGTGACTTTAGTAATGACAATAAAAATTGCTCCTGCAAAGTAGATATAATATATGTGTCTCAGCTAAACTCGTATTTAATTTAAACATAATTTGTACATCCGAAGCCGAATGAACTCTTTAAAAATCAAATGCAAATAAAAAACAAAATACTAGACATTTATAGAGAGGGTCTTTTATAGATAAGAAAAAGAAAAATAAGAGGGGAAAAAAACTCCTATTATGCAGCGTTGGCTTTTCTCTTTCATTTTGGGGTTCTTTATTGCAATTATTGGCTGTCGGTGTTTGACTGAGCACGTCTTGATCGCGCCCTCACAGTGAGTGGATTGACCATTTCACAAGAGAGCCTCAGTACCTCAGACAAATCAACTGGACTGTTATTATCAATAGGCCCAAAACGGAATTCGTGTACAAGTGTTGCGACCCAAAACGTGACTGTCGTCAAGCCCAGTGTCTTACCGGGACAAGTTCTTCTTCCGGACCCAAATGGTGCAAGCCTCAAATCGGATCCCAAAACCGACAAGTCCAAAGCCTCAGAACCATTAACGAACCTTTCGGGCTTGAACTCAAGTGGGTCCGCCCAAACATCTGGATCCCTAGTGATGGCCCACATGTTGACCATAGCGGTGGTCCCAGCCGGCACGTGATATCCATCCACCGTTGTATCTGTAATTCCAACGCGGGCCCATGAGAGCAGCGGGCCCGGAGGGTGCAACCTTAATACTTCTTTTATTACCGCCGGTAAATATGTCATCTCCGATACATCGGACTCCGTCACGGCCCGTGATTGCCCGACAATTTTGTCCAATTCGATTTGAACCTTGGACTGAACTTGAGGATGAATCACCATTCTTGCTAAAATCCACTCTATTAATACTGCTACCGTGTCAGTTCCCCTAAATATCATTTCCTGCAATTACCATGGAACAAATGGAGGTTAGCTTAATTTTTTATTTTCAATTGTCATTCATATCTTTAAACCTGTATAATTTAATAGAAGTTAGTTCCATTTTGGTGACGATTGATTAATTACATTTTTGCCCGCGTGTGTGTACAAATACTACTACAGCATAATGCTCTTTTGTACATAACATATAAAATAATGCTCTCAAGTGTAATAACGAATAGTTTCTACAGCTTCTTTTTTTAATATTCGGAGCTCCCATTTATTCGCCGTCATGTTTGTTTGTATTGTTAGAAGGAGTTAAGAAAAAAGGAAAAGGCTACTAGTTCCACGTAAGAAGGAAGAGAAATATAAAAGTGGATGCTTTCAGAACTAGTAGGATTGTGAAATCAGAAATTTGACCCTGAATATATTCTCTCACAAGCGGGGATGACATTGTAGAAATTTTTAAAAACTTATTAAAAGAAGAATATATGAGAAAAGGAAATATTTAAACAATCAGCCGATAGTAATACTAATTGCTTAATACATTTTAAACTAAGTTTGAATTAGAGTCAGAGGCGGACCTACGAATCTTGAGAACATTTCTGTATATATATATATGTATTATACGTATACAAATAACTTTGAAAAACATATTTATATTTGATTAGGTACCCTAAAGCACAAAAGCCTTGTTTGGGGCAAATACCATACTTCCTCACCTTTAGAAAATTTTCTTTTTTTAGCTGAAATATTAACGGTAGTCTAGATTATTTATTTATGTCTTGCCTTTTTATCTTAGGTTTTCCCTTTTTTCTTTTATCTAAATATTAAATGTAGCCTAAATTATTTATTTATGTCTTGTCTTTTTGCCTTAGGTTTCATTCCTCCCCAAAACAAACTTTCTTCTTTTAATCTTTTGTTTCAACTCTTTTTTGTTTTGATTAAAACTCTGCCTCAAATGCTCCAAATCACTTCTCTCTTTCCTTTTTCTAAATTTCATACCTAACTTCACCTCCTCACTCACTCGGCCAGAAATTTCATTTAGCGTGTTCAAACTTGAACTAAGTAAAAAAAATTTCCGATAAAAGATGTTTAATATATATTATATCTTATTAAAACTAATATTTTACTTATATATACAGTATAATTTTTCGACGAAGAAGGATGGTCAGTTGACAACTCTAGGGCTATGTACCTTTGCCCCTGTCACTCGTACATGTGAGTCATCACCGAAATTTTGTCCACATCTAGCAGAACCCAACAACTATCGGTAAAGTTCTCTGATCCGTCTATATTAAACATAATGGTGCCCGTCATTTTTAAATTCTAGGTCCGCCTCTTATTAGAGCAGTAAACTAAGAAAAATGGCGAGGAACAAAACATGATAGTGACAAAAGTTAATAAATCATGGTGGCATAAAATTTAATTCCAAAATATTTTTAATGCTTACCCAAAGTACGGCGATCATATCAGAGTCTGATAATTTTTCAGAACCTTGAAGAGAAAGCAAAACATGCACAAAATCAGGTTGAACATCAGCAGATTGAGCCCTGTGTTCGTCGATAATCCTGCTAACAAACTTGTTCACTTTAGGGACCAACTGAGAACACCTGAGCCGTATTTTTTGTGGGTCCAATTCAGCTAGCCAAGGTAAGTGATCAGACCAGTTCAGCAAACCCAAAAGGTCGTAACCTTCATTTACCAACTTCCCTAACTCCTCTGTTTCTGAGTAAGAACAATCAAGATTATACTTGCGCCCGAAAACAGAGCACATCATGTTGTTTAGAGAAGCCAGTTTCAAGGCATCTCTAACTCGGATTATGTCTCGCTCCCCTGATTGGAACATTGCAACCATTTCTTTAGCAATTTGGGACCTTTGAGCTTCTGAGGCTTTTATTTGCTTAGGACAAAAGAGGTGCGCGGCTGCAATTTTTCTAAGGGTTCGCCAATAGACACCATAGGGAGCGAAACCTATAGCTCTGTTGAACATTAGTCTGTAAGCTGATTCTTTTACAGGACGATCAGCAAAAACTGAACTGTTCAATATCTCCTTGGCTACATCTGGATTACACGTGACAATAACTCTTGTTTCGCCCACGCTCAACGACATGAGACGCTTGGCTTGACAAGCTTCGGCCATCGCTGCTATTTTGCGATGTGCCAAACCAGACATGAGGTTCATGCTTCCTATGAAAGGAAATCCCCTAGAACCTGGTATAGGTTTTGATACTTGCAAATGATCAATATTATAGTAATTATTAATATTAAAAGAAGCTAAACTTGCAGAATTTTTCCTCCATTTATATTTTCCCCAAGCAGGACCTCCAGGGTGAGCCCAATAAATGATGTTCATAAATAGCCAGAGCAGAAGAATGAAAAGAACAAAACATATGGAGTTTATGGAGGTGAAAGATTTGCATTTTGAAGCTAATGCAAATACCCAGAGGCTTTCTATGTCTGTTCTCATTTTCTCTTTATTATTTGCTGTAAGTTAAGAGGAAAATTTTGATATTGTGCAGGGTATTGAGAGAGCTAGAAGAGAGCGATAGATAGCTAGAATGAGAAAGGTGTTGTATTTGGTTTTTGGGGGCATAAAGAAGAGAGTTTGGCTGGTTTATATAGGGGAGAAATGGGAGGGAAATGACCATATGACACTAACATTCTTCTTCTAATTTTACTTTGGTAGGCGGGGGCGAATGTAGTCTTTCCGCGGGTGCTATCGAACTCAAAGTTTTTCATACGTAATATAAATTTATATACAAATACTTATTAAAATTTTAATAATATTAAATTTAAATTCATAATTATAACAGTACAATGAATATCATATTAAAAATTTAAAAAGTTAAAACAATTAAATTTTAATTTTAGATCCGCCTATGCTATGCTAGTAGGTGCTTATTTTAGCGACATATTAGCTTAATTTCTCTTGATGTGGGATTAGTATAATAAATAGAAACAATAATCCTTAATCAGTTAAAAAAGGTGTATGTTGACATAGTAGAATTGACGCACGAGCATGACAAAAGAAGAAAGAACAAGAAATTAAGGCGCGTGATGCACGCTCCAATAACAATAGATTGCGTGCTTCACTGCGATAAAGGATTAAATAAATAGTGATAATCCGTAATTAAGTTAACAGTATTTGGGACTTCGGAATAGTTATTTGTTTGGGTCAATCTCCCCGTGAGGTCACCTGGTGTCGGCACTATACATTCATCCATAAGCCCCTCTAAATTTATTAATTTAATTTCCTTGCATTAGTTTCTTGGATATTTAACCAAGTTCTGTCTGATTTGTGCGACATATTCATCTTTTAAATGAATGATTGGGGGCTTAATTTGTTACTAAAAAACAGTCTATTTCATGAGCTTTTGATTGACTAATTTTCAACTCAAATTCCATCATTTGGTTATAAGGGTCCAACTAGTTAATTTCTTGTCTTTTGGATTTATTGAATTGCGTCAAACTGCAAGTCGACGGATGTAATTACATAATTCAATAATTCAATTGATTACTACAGAAACTACGGTATAACTATTCTGTTGTCAGTTAAAAGTTTCTAAATCTCAAATATTTGACTGTCTAATTTGACAATTTTCGAAACAACTTCATTGAACTTGGTGTGTAGGTTATAACCACATATAATAAGAGTAGTAGTTAGGGATCACTTGGTAGAATATTGGCTCCAAAGCATACCGACTGACGTGCTAGCAGAATATTAGCCGGATATACCATTCACAATTGTTTGATGACTTAGTAAAGCGATTTTAATGTGCTTATTTTTCGGTTGAGTTTATGTGTTTCGTCTTTTATTTTAAAAAAATAATCTTAGTTTGATAAGTTTTCTTAGCAAATTAACTTATTAGCAATGTTGTCATTTTTACTATGTTCCAAATAAATGATATATTTTTAAATTTGGAAATAATTCAACTTTAAACTCTTCATTTTATCCTTTACAAGAAATTTTTATAACCACACAAATATCATGACCCCACAAAGCTTTTATCCCTTAATTTTTTAAGACCATAAATTTTAAAAGTCTTATTTTTTTTCTTGAGCCCCGTGCCGAGTCAGACTAGCTTATCTAAATTGAAACATATTTTTTAAAACTAGAAAACTATAAGTAAAATTAATAATATATATATATATATATATATATATATATATATATATATATATATCCGTATTCACTCAAACAATGTGGTCTAGAAAATTGGTAGAAGGGAGTTGAATACCGTCTGCCTTATGACTTGCTAGTTTTCAGCGATGAAGTAATTTGGTCATGTTTAAAAAATGGAACAAATGCAATGGATAGTAGCAGTAATATTAGTACATCCAATAATTGCACTGTAGCATGAGGAATTAATGAGGATGAGGAGCGAAGCTAGCGCGTGAAAACAGTGGGCAGCATCAGCTGGGATGATCAAGTTGGAGCAGTAAACAATGAGAAGACAAGAAAGGCCAAAGGGGTGTGGGTGTTACTGTGGCGTGAATGTTGTCGGGCATATATTAATGTCATGAGGATGAGGTGGCCGAGAAAGCACATGAACAAGAAACGCTCTACTTATACATGCAGATACAGATACAGAGGTTGCAGTCGTGCATTTAGTGGCTCGCAGACACTGCCCATGAGATCAAATCCAGAGAGAGAGAGAGAGAGCTCCGATCGAGGCTGCAGATACCCCTATTATCAATGTTGTTGGACTGGACTGGTCGGTATGGCGACGGTGGTGTTTGGTGTTGCTGGCCAAATACGAACAAAATAACTCCCTGAGCCATCGTTGTTGTAATGCCACGTTTCACAAGCATGCAAATTACTTTTGCAACTTTACCCTAATCCGACAAGATGGTGACAACTCCTCCCCAGTTCCCCAAGCTTCTGGCGGTTATCACTACTCATTTTTACACGCGTCGTTCCCTCTACGTTTGCACAGTACACTACCTACTGCTTGTAATTTCCTTACATTTATATCGACCATATGTTTGTGTATTAATGCATGTCTTGGTTCTGCTAATGGTAGTAGTAGTAGTCGTACACATTTTAACGGCAATGGATATGGTTATGGACTCATGGGGTAAAGTTGGAAAGTCCTATGACTGAGAGCACAAAACGGGCCCGGCAGGGAAAAGCAAACGTGTATTTTGGGTCTACATTCGTCAGGATTCGAGGAACGGCTTTGGTTCCTGCCGTAGATTGAAATAGAAGCCCTGTCCGTTGTTATAGGCAGCGCCAATGCGAAGCTGCTCAAATAGGACCTACCCTTCTCAAATAGTCTTCAAAGTAGATGGTTGAATTTCTGTCTGTGCTTGTTTTGTGAGCAAAATTTTAAGTTTAACAAGTATTATTTTTTATTTGTTCCGTGAGCAGCACTTTTAAAGTTTTACCTTAAAATTATGCCCGTGAAACAAGCAGGGAGTTAAAAGTTAAAAATCACCCCAAAAATATCATATTTTTGTAATTTTTTTAAAAAAACACCGCATTATTTGTTGGTTAACCCATCAAAGAACACGAATTTCCTTTCAAACGGAGAGTAAGAGAAGGCCGTTCTCCTCGCGCTTACTGCTTACTCTTGTGCCAATAAAAGAAATTTGAGTTCAAATTTTATGTATTTACAATATAAAAATATTAACAAATCAAATTATTAGTAATAACAAGTAAATTTATGATGAAAATTAATTGATAAGAGTCTCGTAAACATGATAATTAACATTTATATTAGGTTAGGTTAAACTACGTTGATCATGTCAAAAAAATCTTTGTACAGTAAATATATACATAACTTAATTCTTTATCTATGAGAAGTCTAACTTGTATTCTCTCTTTTACCTATGCAACAGAGACTTGTCATCAATCATCACTCTTGTGCCGGAACAGAAATCCTTAACTAATTTTGAAAATCCAAATGTACATCTAGTATTAAAGGAATGCTCCCTTGGCATCAGCAAAGACAATCGCGACACAATATTTATGTCCTGTGATGTAGGGAAATATAAACTGCTAATGAGAAATTGATATCCTCTAAGAGATAGTCATGAGTTTTGGCACTACAAGTCCCGTTAGCGCTTATTCATTATTAGGCATTAAAAGTGAGTGATGGAAATGGGAGTCCACGGCCTGAGATATCGACTTGTTGATTATAAATAATTTGAAGAAAATTGTGGAGTATTATTAAAAGGTAAAAGCAGAAAAGATAGTATTTGACTCCCGCCAGAAGGGCATAAATAGATGCGATGACAGTGTCATCAATAATTATTCCATATTATTGAATAAGGTCGTGAATCTTAGAGGTGTTTCTCATAGATCATTCTCTTATCCAAATAATATATTGTGATATTGATCATTATGATTAATGATTAAAATGGTTCACAAACAAGGAGTTTCAATTGTATCCACGTCACTTCGAAGCTACTATAGTATATATATATTTTCATATTACGGGGGAATTTCCTGGATACTGTTCATTAGCTACATTCAAGTTGCTTCTAATATTAATTAAGTGTATGCTTGTTGCAGTTAGTGGTCCTTCCCTTTTCCGATGGTGTTTTGTACAATTTATAAATTTTAATCAATTTAATCTTCTTATAGTATTCATCTCAGTCTTTCTTATTTTATTGGTCAGTTGAGGGTTCATTGACTTAGAGATGTTGCGACTTGCGAGTATCTCTAGTGAAGTTGTTCTTCTATGTACTTGAAGGGTGAACCACATAATCCTGTTATGTTGTTGCTTTGGGGATCACAGGCAATAAGTGAGGAAGTGTGCACGGACTTGTGATATCTAAGCTCAGCCCCTAAAGTGGGTGTTTATTACTATTCATTACAAAAAAAAAAAAAAGAGACAGCCATTACAACTTATTATATGGTGTCAAAAGAACCTTAAACATGGATCAAGATTACCTTAATCTCGCAAAGTATGAGTAGTGCGTGATGTCAAATTACAATTCTTTTTCTTCTTTGAGTGGGCAAGCTGTTCTTATTGCCTAACCCACTTCGCCTTTCTTTTACTTAAAGAATGTTTAATCAAGCGAATTAAACCACCATAGGATACGACAATATAGACTTAGAATTCTCCTCCTTTTTTTTTCTTTTTCTCTTTATGCTTTTCTAGTTTAACTATTTAATCAAAATCTTTTGTTGGTTCTCTGCGTTTGCACAAGTTGTTATTGGATGGAGCTGTATTTGCCACTTATATATATATACTTTGACTAAAATAGTTCAACATTCCAAAGCAGCATTCAGGTCCTACTCTTACAAGTCCCTAGATTTTGGATGATTTGGGAAACCAAATTCTTTCCTCTTTTGGGAAACTTGGATTTCGATATATACCTCCATCCATATAATATGTATAGTACTGCTCCACAATACTCAGGATTTATAAAATAATGGCTCAGAGTATAATTCGCAAGTTGCACGATTATTATCTCAGAATCTCCATGCATTCTAGTTCGCCAAGTGGTAGGAATGTTAAGCATCCACTTACTCCTCTTGATTTTTATATATTCAAAATTATTAGGATCAGCATTGCTCAAATCAGATATTCTTTAATTTAGTATATATCAGTAAAATGAAAATTGTCTATGAAAGATGGATTATTTTGTGGGTAAATTTCATAAATAATTATATAACTATGACTGTTTTTCACTCATTAACCTTCCTAGAAAGTGGATGTGTGATTAAGTGCTCTTTAGGTATATTGTTGATCATGTTTGTTGGTATGGTAATATTGTACAGTTGTTACCAAAATAAATTAAGACTGCTTTCACCAAAGTCATATAACTATGTTTTCTCACACAAAAATCATAAAACTTTCACTAACTCACACAAAAATCATAATGACCGAAAAAGACAACTTTCGGTAGTATTTTCTTATTCCACTTTTCTTATTTTTTTATTTTTAATTTAATAAATAATTATCCAATTAAAATAGGAATGACTCAACCCGACCCAACTTGATCCAAAATAATACCTACATAAATTAAAATAATACTAAAAGTAAATTATTTTTCTAAAATACACGATACTCGTATTTTTTATTTTCTTTTCAATATTTTCATTCAAATTGATAGCATTATTATTTCAAGGGCTCTCTGATTATCCATACCATTTTTTTTGTCAGAATCTCGTGCAAAATACTCCAAATTAATACATCACATAGACAGTATGAGGTTTATATATATATATATATATATATTGGGTTGGTCATTCTTATTTTAGTTTGGTTATTATCTATTAGACTGAAAATAAAAAATAAAAAATAAAATAAATGTGGAATAATAAAATACTATAAAATTGTATTTTCAATCAGTAAATTTTTTGTTTGAGTTAATAGAATTTTTATGAGAAAAAAATATAAATATATAACTTTAATGAAAAAAATTAAAGTCAGTTCCCGTTAGACTACTAAGTCGAGGTAAAAAGAATTCTTCCTCCAAAAGACGAAAAGCTCACAACTAAACTCAAATTAATAATTCTTAATTTGTCTTATTTCATATTTTTAGCTTGGTACTGACAAATTCATACAAAATTGGGACTAAGAAATTCTTCGGATGGTTTCACCCTTTTCATTTCAGTTTGAGATAGGAGACTTCCCCTTAAAGATCTTCTGGCGTCATCCATCTCTTTGATTTTTATTTTTTTCTGGAGGATTTTAAAAATAGCAATCATAACAAATTAAAGTGATATCTATTGGCGTAGGGTTTCGTATTCTCTACTGCCAATTGTTGGATTTGATTCGAGAATTATTTTTTTTTCATGATCAAATCCTTATATCCAACCACAAGTTGCCTCTAATGTTTATAGCCTAGCTAGCTATAGGCTAACTCTGATTCTCTTTGACCTTTTTAGGTGTGCTAGAACTGTTTACGTTTCTTAAATCTTTCTGTTTTACAATAACTTAGTTATTGATTACTTATATGATATGGGACATTACATGCAGTTATCACTTAATTATAATTAATTTATATCCATTCGTGCCTCAATAATTTTCATTTAACCATGATAAATTGACATAATTTTGATAAATATATTGTGTGTGAATAAATTTTAGAAAACGCGATCCTAGTTGTGAATCATTTAAATCAGGTTTGAATAGTTAAAATCCCTATGTTATAAACTCCTCACTTCAAATAAACGAAAATGAATGTACTCAGCCACTCCTACATAGAAGGATTTGGCAATCAAGTTGTCTCCGGAAGGTACCCGGATATTATATACAATAATAACAAAATATGTTCTTAATAACAATAACTGAAAATAATCGTTTTGATTAATATAATAAGACATAGATCCACGACGGGGAAGAGCCATCATAGATTGAGTCAAAATTAAAAACAATCATTACGCTAGACTAGTATTTAATCAGAAGGAAAGGAGAAGGAAGTTTGGTGCGCCAGTAAAGTCCGAGCAAGCCTAGCTAAAGTTATAGATGCTTGTTGGGTATTTCATTAGTTTGCCTAACAAGAACAAAAAGTTTCTTTTCTGTTTTCTGTTGTTAATTAAGGACATAATTCATGTTTTAGTACATATAGACTGTGGAGTCAACTAAGTAAAAAAAAATTAGGAGGTCAAACTTTGGTAAGAGACTTAAAAAACTTAAATTAGTAGATCCCCAAATATAAGTTGGTTAGGCTGTTAATTAAAGTATTGGATGACTTGTAAGGGTAGGTAAGAAGCAGTGGCATCTCTTCATTTTCATATACACCATATATAATCTGGTAAGACTGAAAATGAAGTCTTTGATGTGTACCTAGTTCTTAATGTTTCCAAGCAAGTGGTTTTTGTCTAATATTAGAATGTTCCATCTTTTTTTTTCCCCATAAAATAAGGTGTTATATCTAAGTGGCACGAACTAAAATGCTACTTGTCTGAGGTTGGCGACATAATATATGTGCCTTGTCATCTGGTCAAAAGTTTTTTAAAGAATAAGATTTGCAAATAGGTCTTCTTGTCGTTAATTCTCCCTAGTATTCATGAATTTACCAATTTTTCTTGGTACATCGTCTATACTATTCTTTTTCCACCCTTAAAACTTATCTTTGCTTATATTACCAGCGGAAGAGCGAAAAGAAAACACAAAAAGGTGAACTTAAGATTTAAAGTGCAATTTAGAAAACCTACTATCTTCTTTTTTACAAGTTAAAACTTCTCGAAAAATGCAAGTTTTTGTTGATATTAAATACGACAATAAGTTTTTGTAATCCATAAGTGAGGTCTAGGGAAGATAGTGTGTACGCAGACCTTACACCTACCTTCAAGAATGCAAAGAGACTGTGTGTATGGAAAAATCGGATTTCCTCATGAAAGGACAAATCGAGGTCGTACCTCGGCACCGGCCGTATGGCCAGCAATCAAGATCACGTATCCGACGCCAATGTCGGAACCATGAGATCGATACCAGGATCGATATCCGATGCCGAGGTCGGAACCATGATTGATACCGGGCTCGGCATTGCGGTCGAGGGGTCACGTCGAGCCTCACTTTTGTGATGGCCGATATGCCCGTTGTTTCAACTGCCGGCTCGTCCTCAAAAGTCAAGGACACTGTTCAAGCTGTACCAAATGCGCAGGACCCTCACCAAACATGCAGTACTTTTTACCAAACCTGCAGTACTTTCACCAAACGTGCATGGACTTCACCAAATACGCAAGGACACTGTGATGATTATCAAGGACACTTTATGGGCAAAAGGACTTGGGTTTTTTCTATATATATACTAGGCTTATCAATGTAAGGGGGGGGGGGGGCATATTGGAGAGAGAGAGAAAAAGCAATATATTGATTATCAAGTTTTCTGATTGTGTTTCATCTTCCAAGTGCCATATTCTTTCCATTTTCACGTTCAAATACTTAATATCAATTTTGTCACTTATCTATTAGTTCCCACGCATAAATTCAATTGTCTTATTTCCGATTTTCGGGGTAAACAGTTTGGCACCCACCGTGGGGCCTAGATAATTGTGGCAGTTTGATACCAAATTTCTGGATCATACGCTACTTTCTTTCCTTTCTTCCAAAAAGACTTCTGAAAAATACAAAAAAAAAATGTCGAACCTGCAAAATGCACCTCTTCACATTGACGGAGGGTCTGGCCACCAAGATGAAAATAACAATACAGTTCAGGGGAACCATTGTCCAATCCCGGAACAAGTGGGTGACAACCCGCAAATTCCGGCTAACATGACCAGCCTGTTGGATCGAAAAACTGTATTCCAAATGTTGACGGGGATGGAATTAGCCTATGTGTCATTTTCGAGATGCTACAAGCCCAACAGATGGCGAT